>CAUYON010051280.1:0-33374 GCA_963573935.1 Arctocebus calabarensis | reverse complement strand
TATATTTATCTTTGATAATCTGAGAAACAGGTGGTGCCTGTGGCTCAAAGGAGTAGGGCACCAGCCCCATAAGCTGGAGGTGGCGAGTTCAAACCCGACTTAGGCCAAAAACTAAAAAAAAAAAAAAAAAAAAAAAAAAGGTCTGAGAAACAAACACTCTGTTCTAGGTGAGGGGTTGTGGTGGGATGGAGATGTTGTTTCCTGTTAATTGTTTTGAGTGCATTGCAGGGCTGGTGCTGCAGGAAAAACCAAAATTCCAAGGAAAGATTGTGGAGGCTCCTGTTTGTGTGACTAGTGGGTGTCTGGCAGGGCCAGCCTGTCCTGAATCCAATCACAAGTGGGTGAAAGGATATTAGAAACTCACAGAAGTGACTGGGAAAGGAAAGGGTGTTTGCCTGCTTTTTCTGTCACCACATTACTCAACTGAATAAACTTTGTTGCAGAGAGAACAGGCCAGAAACATTTATTGAACACCCTCATGTATCCTCCTTGGTGCACATTGTTTTTCCGTTTATTAACTATTTAATCTTCATAACCTTGTGACTGTCACTCTACTCTTGTTTTATAGATAAAGAGACTACTCATTTGAAGGGAGAAGAGAAGTTCAGAACGTGCATTCCATGCTCTCATCCCCCAGGTTGGAGCTGGGAGTTAGTTTACCTCCCTGGAGAGTAGCTTTAGGGAATTCAGTTTGAAATTGCTCCTTAAGATTAGTTCTACATCCAATTTAAGAGATGGAAGGATTTTGGAAAATACCTTTAGGGGGAAATGTTTAAAAGTGCTAAAGTGGATAGCAGGGGCTTGGGCACCTGTGGCTCAAGTGGCTAAGGCGCCAGCACATACAGCAGAGGTGGCGGGTTCGAATCCAGCGCGGGCTTGCCAAACAACAATGACAATTACAAAACCAAAAAATAGCTGGGCGTTGTGGCGGGTGCCTGTAGTCCCAGCTACTTGGGAGGCTGAGTCAAGAGACTCGCTTAAGCCCAGGAGTTGGAAGTTGCTGTGAGCTGTGAAGCCACACCACTCTACCCAGGGTGA
This sequence comes from Arctocebus calabarensis, assembly GCA_963573935.1. Classification (NCBI taxonomy): domain Eukaryota; kingdom Metazoa; phylum Chordata; class Mammalia; order Primates; family Lorisidae; genus Arctocebus; species Arctocebus calabarensis. The sequence continues at coordinate 32,336 of CAUYON010051280.1, read as the reverse complement.
CAGCTTGAGGCTCTGTCTAAGGGATAGCAGGAAGGCTAAGTCGGTCACTCTGGGTACACGGAGGTAGGCTTACCACAGCTCCTTTCTAGTAAAAGCACTTGGGGCCGCGACGAGACCCACGCTCTTCCGCCCCTACCTCCTCTCCGGGACTCAGGCGGGGCACCTGCGGGAGTGACAGTGAGGGCGGTCCCCAACTGATGGCTGCGTTCGAGCAGTCAGGGCTTTGTCTCCTTCCCCACTGCTGGAGAACAAGAGGCAGGGGCGCGTCCCGGCCTGGTCGCACAGCCCAGGGCAGGCGTTGGAGAATCAGCGGGTTAGCAACTGGGGCCTAGGAACTCTTGGGCTAGGCCTGGGCCGCGCGGCTCTGGAAACTACGATGTGTCGGGTCCACCGTGCGTCAGCCGAGGTCGCCGAGCTTCTGGAAAGCGCCCTTAGACGCTTTTACCTCTGGAGGCGTTGTGCCCTTTGTAACTCCAGCAGGCCTCCGCTGGCCAGTTGCTATGGCAACGCTCCTCTCCTGGCTCTGTGAGGCGGGAACCGAGGCGGGCCTTGGCGGACATCACCCAGCCTCGCTTTGGGGTGCCATCCCAGCCCCAACGAATTGTGTCTGAAAGGAACCCTTGAGGAAGATGCTTTGTGAGGGAAGCCAGGGGCCTCATGAGCACAGGAGGAGAGTTCAGGCTCTCCCCAGTGAGCTCCCCCAAAGTCCTTCCCTGTCATCGATCTTAACGGTCTTTCAGAGCCAGGTGGAGGGGTCGTCGCGATTTGAGCGATTTGGTCCGACCGGCCGCGCCCTTCCCTCAGCCTGAGGCCACGCCCACCAGTGAGAGGCTAGTTCTACACCACGCCCCTTCCTTGAGCACGCGGAAAAGGAAACGAAATGGAGGAGGAGTTAAGGATGGTGTTTGAATTCCGCCTGCGCTACTAATCGTGCGATTCAGAAGGCCTACGGCGGACCACCTTTCGCAGGCGTCCTTCGAGGCCGCCCCGCCCCACCTCACTTCACCTGTTTTGCTCAGCTTTCTTGGTTCTACGCCTGCGCACTGCTCCCTGCGAGCTGCCGGGCAGAACCAACACGCACCAAGTTGCCGAGTCGCGCAAAGCGGGTGTGGCGGGCGTGAGCAGGCGCGCGCGCGTCTAGAGCAAAGCTAGAGAGGAGGCGAGTCGGGAGGATCGGGCGGGTAGAGTGGTGCAGCCAGGTTGTTTGCAGCGGAACATAAAGCCGCTCTGGGGACGGAGGCGCCCGTCTCACTGGCTTGCTCGGCTCTAGGAGCGGATCTGGGGTAGGAGGAGGAGAGCTTCGGATCAGGGGCTGCCGCTGCTGCTGTCGGGGTGTCAGCCCGCCAGCCCGCCAGCTAGCGCTTCGCGGGCCCTGCTGGTCAAGGTAAGAAGGATCCGAGGTTATCAGAGAAAGGAGCGTGAGATAAAAGAGTGTGGTAGGCCATCGAGGGCCTGTTGGAGGAAGGCGAGTGAAGCATGTGAGGGGCAGGGTGTTGGAAGGAAAGAAGCCCACTGAATGTAGCAATAATAACCACCATTACACAGTAATAATGTTCTATTGATATGTGCCATAACTAAAGTACCTTACATGTTTCATTGTATTTAACCTCAACTGCAATCCTCCGAGGTGCATACTATTTATCATCAAACCCATTTTATGTCATAGGCAAACTGAGGCACGAAAGAGGTGGTTTATGCAAGGTCATATGAATAGGATGTTGCCTGGCTTGGCTTTGAACTTAGGTCTGAAGGATGCTAAGGCCTGTAATTTTATTATTTTATTTTATGAAAGCTTGTAATTTTAACATCTTTTCTTTACGAAAGAAAAGGAATGTGGTGTTAGAAGGAGAAGGGGAAGGCTGAGTGTAGTTCTAAGTGAAAGGGTGATCCTGAACGGGAAGAGAATGATGACGGGAGACAGTATGGGAGAGGACTTGAGTTTGGAACCTTGCGAACCTCCCCCTTCTAACTCACTACCTCCTCCTTAGTTCTTGCGGGCCCACGACTTTTCTTTGCTGACTATGACTTTATGAACCAGAGCGATTCCTCTGGAAGAGCCAACTTACAGACCTGGGCTACTCGGGTGGTTTTAAGAAACGTTTGAACCACGGTTGAGTCCGGGGCAGTGTTTTCCAACGCTGTTTGGGGGTGGGCGAGTGCCAGAGGACCCTCTTCCGCGCTGCTGCCATTTCTTTTTACGTGCCATGCCACTTCCTTTTCCATCTTAATCATGCACGGCAAAGCCTTTGTTCAGTCCTCTATAATAGGAAGTGATGTTTATTGTTTCCTTGTACACGTAGGCTTAAACAAAACCAAACCAGAAAAACCAGGCTCAAACTAACGTTCTTTTCCCGCGTAAGGCCTGGTGAATTGCCTGCAGGGAAAACTTTTAGGGGATTTTATCGTTAGTTGCTCTTTGGAGTGGTCTTGTGTAAATAAGGAATTCTGTTTTGGAGAAGTTTACACTGTAAGTCAACAGGAACGACCTGAGCAGATTGCACAGGTGAGCACAGGGCAGGGATCTCAGTAATTCGTAAGGCTGTGTGTTAGTAAAAACCTTTCCTTCTCGTAGTTTCATATGTAGCTCTTCTCGTAGTTAAGTTTTAAGTCTTACTGTAAGATGAACTCTGCATAGGATCAAAATTATCCTCAAAAGTTCCCTAGGAGGGTGCAAAGGTTGAGATGGCAGTCCTGTTTCTAACTAAATCTAGCACAGTTTTAACTTCAGCTTTGAAATTTGTTACTGTTTCTTTGCTTGTAACCCAGATAAATTAATTAGGTTACCTTTAGAATCTATGTTGGGCAAGTAAACATAAGTGAAAGGGTTAGAGTCATGGTGCTGGGTGAGATGCACTGAGAGGTGCTTGCCCAGAGGAGGCTTAGAAGGAAGAAGACAAACCAAGGGAACAATATCCCTTGTGGTCCTATCTTAGGTTCATTCTGGAGCATGTGCTCACTGAGTGGAAAGTGGCAGGCAGAATTGCTGGTATTAAAGTTGCAATTTTCTCTCCTGGACTGCATATTAAGTAATTTGTTATGTTCAATAGATGTAGAGTAATTCCTCTTCAGTGTTTGAGTGGCATTGCATTCAGAGACTTGAAAGCTGTTATTTATTTCTCCATGTATTTCCTGGCTAAGGGTTTGCTGCAAAAATGTCTTATGTATGGCTTGGCGTCTGTGGCTCAAAGGGTAAGGCGCCAGCCACGTACACCTGAGCTGGCGGGTTCAAATCCAGCCCAGGCCGCCAAACAACAATGAGGCTGCAACCAAAAAAAAAAAAAAGGCTGGGCGTTGTGGCGGCTGCCTGTAGTCCCAGCTACTTGGGAGGCCCAGGCAGGATACTCACTTGAGCCCAGGAATTGGAGATTGCTGTGAGCTGTGAGGCCACGACACTCTATCCAGGGGGATAACTTGAGGCTCTGTCTCAAAAAAAAAAAAAAAAAATGTCTTATGTATTTTTTGCCAGTGGTTGACTTATATGTCAGATATGTATAAGGATGGTTAGCTTTTTTTTTTTAATGGATTCAAATTTACATTAGCAATTATATTAGTTTAAGAATTCCATTATACTTATTTTTTTGTGTGTGTACAGTTTTTGGCCTGGGCTAGATTTGAACCCTCTACCTCCGGCATATGGGGCCAGGCATATAGGGCCAGCGTCTTACTCGGTTGAGACACAGCCACCGCCCCCAGCTTTTTTTTGGGGGGGGGGACAGATCCTCAAGCTGTCTCCCTGGATAGAGTGCAGTGGCATCACAGCTCACAGCAACCTCCAATTCCTGGGCTCAAGTGAGTCTCCTGCCTCCACCTCCCAAGTGGCTGGGACCACAGGCGGCTGCTACAACCCCCAGCCATTTTTTTTTTTTTGGTTGCAGCCTTCATTGTTGTTTGGCCAGCCCAGGCTGGATTCAAACCCGCCAGCTCAGGTGCATGTGGCTGGCGCCTTAGCCCATTGAGCCACAGGCACAGAGCCAGGATGGTTAGCTTTTTAATGGTGGTTAACTTTTTTTTTTTATATGTATGTTTTTCTTTCTTCAGGCCCCATATAATCTGCAGGAAATAGTAGTTTGTTTTTAAAAAAAAATCTCTTGGGCAGCACCTGTGGCTCAGCGAGTAGGGCACTGGTCCCATATACCTAGGGTGGCAGGTTCAAACCTGGCCCCAGCCAAACTGCATCAAAAAATAGCCGGGCGTTGTGGCGGGTGCCTGTAGTCCCAGCTACTCGGGAGGCTGAGGCAAGAGAATTGCATAAGCCCAAGAGCTGAAGGTTGCTGTGAGCTGTGACTCTGCAGCACTCTACTAAGGGCCATTGAGTGAGACTGTCTCTACAAAAAAAAAAAAAAAAAATCTTTGTGAATGGGGCATTTTGTGAAAGACATTTTTTGCTTCTGGTCCTTTTGTTGCTTTTGCTTTTGCTTTTATGGATGTCATCTCTCAAAAACCCAAGAGTGATACTTATCACTTCTTCTAAAGTAGTTTTGGTTGTGTTTGAAATGACAGCAAAAAGGAAGTGTATTTATTTCAGTTAGGGAAATAAGAAAGTGGTACTGGTTTAGCATTAAATGGACATAGAAAAATAGTTTTAAGCCCTTTTGCAGGGGAAAAGCTTTTTTTTTTTTCTTTTTGAATTTCAGATTAATATGAAGGTATAAACAATTAGGACAATTTGGTTATAGTGTTTACATTTGTTAAATAAAGACCCCATTGTAGTTGTGTCCCACACCCAAGAGGTGTTCCATATATTCCAGGGGAAAATCTTAAGTAAAGTTAGAAACCTCAAATTCTGAGTCCCAGCATTTTCTTTCTTTCTTTTTTTTTTTTTTTTTTTTGGCCTGGGCCGGGTTTGAAGCCGCCACCCCCGGTATATGGGGCTGGCACCCTACTCCTTAAGCCATAGGCACCACCCCCGGCATTTTCTTAATTGTAATGGGATAGTATAATTTACTCTGTATTCAGTCTGAACCTCTTTTTTTTTTTTTTTTTTAGAGACAGAGTCTCACTTTGTCCCCCTTGGTAGAGTGCTATCGTTACAGCTCACAGCGACTTCTAACTCTTGGGCTTAGGCGATTCTCTTGCCTCAGCCTCCTAAGTAGCTGGGACTATAGGTGCCTGCCACAACAGCTGGCTGTTTTTGGTTGCAGTTTGGCCGGGACTGGGTTTGAAACCCCCACCCTTGGTATATGGGGCTGGTGCCTTACTCACTGAGCCACAGGTACTGCCCTCCCTTTTTATTTTATTTTTTTTAGGGTAAGCATGAGACAAAATTTATTGGTTTATTGAGGAAGAGAAAGACTTGTTACAAAGTAAGAAAGTTTACAAAGCAAGATACAGTCACCACAGACATGGAATGGACCGCCATTGCTAGGGCAAGTAGGCAGAGACTGCCTTCCACTCCCAGCCCCCACCCTAGACAGACTCTTTGTTGCCCAGACTTCAGCCTAGCTCACAGCAACCTCAGACTCCTGAGCTCAAGTGATCCTCCTGCCTTAGCCTCCCGAGTAGCTGGTACTATAGGGGCCTGCCACAATGCCCAACTAATTTTTTCCGTTTTTAGTAGAGATGGGGTCTCAATCTTGCTCAGGCTGGTCCCAATTCCAGATTTCTGAGCTCAAGGGATCCTCTGCCTCAGCCTTCCAGAGTGTTAGGATTACAAGGCATGAGCCAGTGTTCCTGGCCTGAACTTCCCCCTGCACCCTCCCCCAATATTCTTTTATTTGTTCATGTGCAAGCCTTTATTTATTTATTTATTTATTTCATTTACAAGTCTTTAATAGAACAAAAACAGTAGGAGGCTTGGCTCCTGTAGCTCAGTGGATAGGGCACCAGCCACATGCCCAGCTATTTTTCTGTTTTGCATTTCGGCCCAGGCTGGGTTTGAACCCACCACCTTCGGTATATGGGGCCGGCGCCCTACTTGATGAGCCACAGGTGTCACCCCTAATGCAGGAATCTTGAGAGGAAGATGTATTTATTGACAGGGGTTGGGATAGTCCTCACAGATGCCCTTACTTCAGAATTCCATTTGCTTGGCATGCGTGTTGGTCTGAGGGAAGATTTGGGTACCTTCCTATGTTCTTTTTTCTTTCTCTTTCTTTCTTTTCTGTTTTTCTTTCATACAGCCTTGCCCTCTGCTACCCAGGCTACAGTGCAGTGGTGTCATCATAGCTCACTGCTACTTCAAACTCCTGGGCTCAAGTGATCCTCCTGCCTTAGCCTCCCGAGTAGCTGGACTACAAGCATATGTCACAATGTGTGGGTAATTTTTCTGTTTTTTTGTAGAGACAGGGTCTGACTCTTGCTCAGGCTGGTTTTAAACTCTTATGCTCAAATGATCCTCCCAGAGTGTTAGGATTGCAGGCATGAGGCCAGCCCTAATCTGTCTTTTGAGACTATCTTAAGTGGCTCCAATGAAGGGTCTTGGAATGAAAAAGTGGCTGGCCCTTTAAAATAAACCCAGAAGACTCAGTATCGTTATCTAAAACTATGTTCAATAGCTCTGCCTGGTGAATATTAGTAATACTTTTACTCCCTTCTTACTTAATCATACTCACAGGGGAATTCTTCTGTCCTCTGTCTTCGTGGTTTTTTGCACATTCTTCATACCATTTCCCTTTCCAAGACCTTGCAGGTCACCAGGGGCAAGGCGTGCTAGCACTAGCAGAAACTGTGGGAGAAGTGGGGAGCAGAGCTGTCTCTCCCCAGGAGGACCCCACCAAGGTCATGACCCAGAGGGGGCTGAACAAATAGGTTCCTGCTGCATTTTGCTGCCTAGTAATTCATTCTGCTCTTCCTGCACTTTGCATTTGCTCTGTTCTCTGGTGTTGCCCCCTGGCCTCTCTGATCTTTGATGTAGTCCCCACCGACAAAAAGCTCTTGGAAAATGAAAGACAAGTTGTAGACTTAAAATGTTTGCCACCGAGGAAAAAACACATGTTTGCACAAAATCCTGTCTGACAGTTTCCATTTAAACTAAGAAGTGGGGAGCTCAGCAGGCCCTAGGAAATATGAAAATTGGTGCTTTGTTGGGCTGCATGCTGATGGTGGCTGGGTGTTGGAGCCCCGTCTACCACTGGAGGTCTGAATTTTTAAGATGAGAATCTCTGGCTGCCTGTAGTTAGCCGCTGCTGCCCAAGCACACATGCTGCATGTGGCTCTGGAGCCTGCTTGTCTGCCCCTCAAGGTCTCTTCTTTGTTTTTCTGAAATGTGATAAAATGGAACGTGCTTTTAAAAATAGATATTTTCTGGAGATGGCCTGGCTGGGATTATTGGCCTCGGCTACCTCATTTCTGCCCCATGTGTCTCTTATCTCATCTTGGCTGATGGGACACTGGCAAGGGCAGCTTGTGTGCGTGTGTGTTTTTCCCCTTTTTATTCTTAGTAGTTTTTCCAGATATATTCCTTTTAATGACTTCTTTCTTTTTTTTTTTTTGAGACAGAGCCTCAAGCTGTCACCCTGGATAGAGTGCTGTGGCATCACAGCTCACAGCAACCTTCAATTCCTGGGTTTAAGCGAGTCTCCTGCCTTTGCTTCCCAAGTAGCTGGGACCACAGGCGCCCACCACAACTCCCAGCCAATTTTTTTTTTTTTTTGGTTGCAGCTGTCGTCGTTTGGTGGGCCCGGGCTGGATTCGAACCTGCCAACTCAGGTGTACGTGGCTGGCGCCTTAGCCCATTAAGCCATAGGCGCCGAGCATTAATCAATTATTTCAATAAAACCTTCTAACTATGTTAGCTTTCCCTCCTTAATAATATATATGTTTTTGTGTTTACCAAAGCAGTAACACAGTGTATATTAAAAAAACATAAAAATTTCTAAAGCTATACACAATGGAAAGCCAGAGTTCCCCTTAAGTGTCTTCTGGGGGCCTGAGGTTGGGAAGGCAGTCACAGTGGTCTCAGACAGTTAGTTTAGTGAGGGAGAAGCAGATGGGGACAGGATTTAGGATTTTGGTAGTTTAGCAGTAGTTGAAGGACAGGGCTGGGAGGTGGGTGCATCTCATTCATCATCTAGCTGAATGATCTTGGGTTAGTTCCTTAATCTGTTAAATAGGGCTCATAGCAGTGCCCCTTCCCTGAGGTGCTTCAAGTTTTACATATGCATGTGATGGTTGTGGGTTGTTGTGGGTGACATCTGATTTGGAAAGGGCTGCACAGGGCCTGACAGTGGTCACTGACTGTATTAGCTAGCCAGGGCTGCTATAACAAAGGTTTACAGTTCTGGAGGCTGAAAATCCAGGATCGAGGTGTCCAGAAGGGCAGGTTTGTCCGAAGCTTCTCTTTGGCTTGTAGATGTCCCTCTTCTGCGTCTTCACGTGGGCTCTGCTCTGTGCATGTGTGTGTCCTAATCTCTCATAGAGCAGAACCTTCCTAATGCTGCGGCCCTTTAATACAGTTCCTATGGGTTGAAAACCGCTCTTATAGAGATGCTGGTCATATTGGATTAGAGCCCATCCCAGTGGTGTCATTATGACTTCATGGAATCTTTCAAGACCATGTCTTCAAATATAGTCATGTATTGAGATACTGGGGTTGGGGTAGTGCTGTAGCATATGAACTTGGGGGGATATACTCCAGCCCATAACAGCCACCATGACTGTTCTTACATGGTTTTGTAGTAATGAGAGACCCTGGGGATGGCTGGAGAGGGTGGGCATTTCTGGCTGAGGGTCAGTAGAAGGGTCAGGGGACTCTGAGGGCAGGAAGACCAGGCCATGTGTACAGACCCCTTGGGATTTCTAAACTGGGCTGCTCATCAGAGTCAGAGCATATGGAAAACTTGGATTGCTGATCCTCAAGCCTACGAAGGGGTCCTGAAACTTGGCATTTTTGTTTATTTTTTCCTGATATTTTATTATTTTATTTTATTTAGAGTCTTACTTTGCTGCCCTGGGTAGAGTGCCATGGTGTCATCATAGCTTACAGCAAACTCAAACTCTTGAGCTCAAATGATCTTCTTGACTCAGCCTCAGTAGTAGCTGGGACTACAGGCACCCACCCCAATGCCTGGCTAGATTTTTTTTGGTAGAGACAGAGTCCTATTTTTTTTTTATTATTATTTTTTCTTCTGATTTTTGGCCGGGGCCTGGTTTGAACCCGCCACCTCCAGTATATGGGGCTAGCATCTTACTCCTTTGAGCCACAGGTGCCGCCCCAGAGTCTCAGGTTATTGCCCTCAATAGAGTGCTGTGGCATCACAGCAACCTGCAACTCCCGGGCTTAGGCGATTCTCTTGCTTCAGCTTCCTGAGTAGCTGGGACTACAGGCACCTGCCACAACGCCCAGCTATTTTTTTTTTTTGTTGTTGTTGTTGCAGTTTGGCCGGGGCCGGGTTTGAACCCATCACCCTCTGTATATGGGGCTGGCGCCCCACCTACTGAGCCACAGGCATTGCCTTGGCCATTTTTTAATTTTTAGTAGAGATGGGGTCTCACTTTTGCTCAGGCTGGTCACAGTTCTTGAGCTTAAGCAATCCACCTGCTTCAGCCTCCCAGAGTGCTAGGATTACAGGTGTGAGCCACAGTGCCCAGCCTTTTTTAGTATTTTAAAAGAGGACCTTGGGTGTCTCTGATGAACAGCCAGGTTTGGGAACCCAGAAGCTGCATCAACAACTGCCCTTTCCCCTGGTCCCCACAGTCTGCAGAGGGCATCCCTAGGGTGATGCTTCTTTACTTCAGTTCTTCTGCCCTTATTACAGGGAACTCCCTCCATTTCCTCTTCCTTACAGCCTGCAGGGCAGAGTGGTGGGTTGTTTTGTGTTTAAGTCCTAACACTGGCACCAGCTTGCTGTGTGACTTGGCTCTGTTGTGCCCTCTCTGGATGTCAGAATGCTAGGGCTGGCCAGCACAGGGGGACCCCTCAATCTGACTGTATTTGTCATCCTTTACTATGCATTTGCCTGGCATGGGGACTGGGGATAGCATAGTACGCACAGTCGTGCTGGCTGGAGGGGAGTGTCTCAGTCAGAGGAGACTCCCTGCAGGGCTGCCTGCAGATGGCCAATAGGTCATGAGCTGCAGGGACACAGATCTTTGGGGACTGGCACACTTTGGTTTCATTTACTGTACTGTGGTTGTGGATTTTTTTTTTTTTTTCCTCTTTGCACAAAATAGTGACTTAATTTTCTCTTGTTACTCAAGATCAGTTTTCTCTCCTGAGGCTGCTGGTGTCTGACAGACAACCCACATCCTTTTGTGCATTTGAAATACTTCTCTGATTTCCACCCCCATTTCCTGTGGTTGACTTGGGGCTATTTGAAGGCATTGTTTTACCAGATTTTGTCTGGGGTGGGTTAGGGAGAGCTCTTCTTTCTGTTTGAGGAGAGAATGAATGCCCTGGGCCTGTATTCTGAGCACTGCAGGCTGAGATTCATCTAGCACTCAAGCTGAAGGTTCATCTGAGCACTTGGATTCCTTGAGATCAGTAGTAGGAAGTTGGAACATAATGGAAATTGCTTTGGGGTTTTAGTGAGAAGGATGCTTGAAGTGTTTCATCTTTATTTGGTGGTTAGAGGGTGCTGCCTCTGAGTGTGTTGGTGCAGTGGGTCAAGGTCTTATTTAAAAGCTACTCTCCCTTGCTCTGGGTGTGACAAAGGAGAGCCTTTGATCTTCCCAGTTTCTTCAGGTGAGTGTGTGCAGCTGTACTTTTTGTACAACATTGTAAAAGGTTCTGGCCATTTCATGAATAGACTCTTCTTGTCTGCTTCTGAAGGCCACACTTTTAAAAATCCACACCGACAGCTTTGTAAAGAGGGCAAACCCCCAGGACCTTGTCCCTTTATGGGAGATGGGAAGGGTGTGTAAGATGTCTGAGAGCTCTTTTTGGGTGGGAAGATCACCTGGTTTCGCCAGGGCCTCCCAAAGCTCCTCAGATGGGCCAGACTCTGCTTGGATTCTGTTTCTCAGAGCCTCAACAAGACTCAGTGGAAAAAAGATAATTGTCTTTTTATTTCTCCCTGAGGGCTCTTTCCATCCGAGTCATTTAAAGAATGCTGGGGAAACAGATTGGATTTTAGAGTTTAATTCCAATCAGTAATTAATTATGGCAAGCCTGCTAAGCACCAAGTACCATGAATAGTGAGTGATTTTGGAGGTGGACCAGCCTGGGAAACCACCCTCTGCAGGGCCGGTGCCGTTTCTCCTGTCTGCTCACAGCAGACTTCGCCAGTCCCTTGTGAGGTGTGGCTTTTAGCCTACTACTTCAGGCAGGCCGAATGAGGCATGGCAGCTCTTTCAAAATACACCTCTTGCCTTTTCTGCTGTCACCCAAGCCTTTTGATTCCTAGATGGAGAAACCAAGGCCAGTCAATTGCCTACTTAATTGGCTCTGTGGCAGAGCATCCCTCACCTGCAGGTGACCAAATCAGATGTTTCTTTGCCTCCTGAGTCCTCTCCAGTCCCCTCCCCCATGCCATTGCCTTCTGGGACACTTCATTCTCCTTCCTCTCATCTCCTGAGTAGTCTGTGTCTCTTTGCAGAAATTCTTACTGAAATTCTTATTCTTTCTCCTGTCTTCACAGACATTACCGTGCAGGATTCTGTTCTGTATATGCCTAGAGCATTATTACAGCATTGTCACTGTGCAGGAAGTCCTACATCCCAGTCCTTCCCTTCTTTCCTTCTGTTTTTTCTTTCCCTATGGCTTCACGTACCAGTTAGTGACTGTGGGATTGTCACATCTTCCTGGATGACTCCCAAGTGAACTACATTAACCGGCAACTTTCTCACTAGCTGCAGACTCCAGTTTCCAAGTGTCAGTATGCTTTCTCCATGGGGACTTTCTGTAGCACAGTCAACCTGATGCGTCTTAGTGATCTCATCATCCTTCTAACTAGGCTTCTTCAATTCTCTGCCTCTGTTAACTGAGCCACCTTCCTGAACACCCAACCACTCCCTACCCGAGGTCTCCCTCACCCCGTCCTTACCACCCCTGCACACGGTCTTGGGCATTCCCCTACCTGCACTCCATGGCCAGTGGTTCTTCACCTAATTGCTCTCTTTGCTTCTGGGTGCCTCTCCTTCATTTCTTGTTCACAACTAGTTGCTGGAGGCAGTTTCTTGAACTCATCCTTGTTTACTTATCTCTGTGCTCAAATATCTTGTGCATTCTTGAATTCCAAGACCATGAAGATGGAGTTTTCACCTGGAGGAACCAACATCAGCTTGGTTGAACCCTAGTTTCTTTAGGGTTGTGTGAAACTAGGTAAGTTTGGATTGGCCAAGGGCCTAAAGATTTTGGACAACTTTAATGGAAAGGGAGGGGCTGGGGGAAGACTACTTGCTTTTTTATTTCTTTCTTTATGTGCTTTTGTTATTTTTGTTGTCATTTTGTGTTATGAGTAAGAGCAAAAGAAAGGAGAAGGAGTTTTGGGAAGGGAATAGGCTGATGGTGAAGAGTAGAGGCATCCAGGAGCCTGAAGTGGAGTTCGGGAGCAAGATGTCTTTCATTTTGCTCAGCACAAAAACCTGTGAAATAATAGGCTGTATAAAGACTTTTTAGCCCCAGTTTATACATGAGGAAACTGAGGCTCAGAAAAAGTATTTATTTGCCTTTGGTCATCTGTAAGGAGGTGGCCAATTTTTTTTTTTTTTTTGCATTTTTTTTGGCTGAGGCCAGGTTTGAACCTACCACCTCCTGTATATGGGGCTGGCGCCCTATTCCTTTGAGCCATAGGCGCTGCCTGAGGTGGCCAAATTAAGGAGAGCCCTTGTCCTTGTAGCTTTTGATGTCATGTCCTTTGCACTGTGCTAAGTCACTTTGTGCCTCCCACCCCTACAGCAGGGGTCTTGGTGAGTTCCAGGAGCATTGTGGTTGGTCAGGGATTCTCCACAACCTCAGGGCCCTGGCTGTTGCTCTGGGGTACTCAGCCTGAGTTGCCTTGATAGTCAATCAAGGCCTCCTTCAAAGCAGACAAGGAGAATGGTGTTGACGGTATTGAAGGGAGAGGAGGCAGAAACAGTACCCAATTGCTGACGAAGATCAGAACTTTCCTTTGTGATTGTGCTTTTTGGCCTTTGTGGATGGAATGTCCCTGACCTGTCGAGACTGAGGTGTTGTGTCCTTGACTACTTCCCACCTCATGCCACTCGGCTTGGGCTGTTCCAGAACCATTATTTCCTCTGGTTGACTCCTTAGTTTACCTTGAACTGAGATTAATGGAATATACCCTTGGGTGGGAGGGTGAACATGCCATTGGTGGCAGTGGGGTATGGACACTTACTGCAGGTTTGTTCTTATTTTTTGATATAGGTGGGATCTTACTATATTGCCCAGGCTGGTGTTGAACTCCTGGCCTCAAGTGATCATCTTGCCTCAGCCTCCCAAAGTGCTGGGATTGCAGTTGTTAGCCACTGCTTCCAGCCCCCTTTGCAGTTCCTTTTTTTTTTTTTTTTTTGAGACAGAGCCTCAAGCTGTCACCCTAGGTAGAGTGCTGTGACATCACAGCTCACAGCAACCTCAAGCGATTCTCCTGCCTCCGCCTCCCAAGTAGCTGGGACTACTGGTGCCCGCTACAACGCCCAGGTATTTTTTACTTTTAACTGTCATTGTTATTTGGTGGGCCCAGACTGGATTCGAACCCACCAGCTCAGGTGTGTGTGGCTAGTGCCTTAGCCACTTGAGCCACAGGTGCCAAGCCCCTTTTTGCAATTCTTTTGCATTCAGTCTAAGCATGAGAATCATGAGCAGGTTACTGGACTCTCATTGGCCCATTTCATTTCCTCACTGCTTTCTAAAGACTCAGGATGGAGATATTTCTCTAGCTATTACACTCTCTACCTTGGGAGAGAATTCAATGGTTGGAGGAGTGGCACAGTTCAAAGGGGTTGAGGCCAGGACCAGAGGACGAGCTGGTGGCTGAGGTGTGAGAGAGGGTCTGGAAACCATCTTTCTCATGCTTTCCTTCCTTCCTTCTGACTGTTAGGAAAGATGACCTTGGCCACAGTACTAAAGGCTGGCCCATGAGATGGCACGCACTTGTGACATGTAGACTCTTATCACCTGAATGTTGTCATTGGGTGGGAGATGGCTGCTCACATCCTTTGCTGTCCATTGGGACAAGGAACTGATGGTTATGATTTTTCTGATTTTGCCTGGAAGGAAGTCATGTAGGGTTAGTGGCTGAGAGGCGTAAGTTCTCTGCTTACTAGCTTTGTGGCCTTAGGTAAGTTACTTGGTCTCTCTGAGCCTATATTTCTCCATCCAGAGCAATAATTTTTTTTTTGTTTTTTGGAGACAGAATTTCAGTCTGTCACCGAGAGTAGAGTGCCATGGCGTCATAGTTTACAGCAAACTCTTGGGCTCAGAAGATCCTTTTGCCTCAGTTTTTCTTTTCTTTCTTTCTTTTTTTTTTTTTTTTAATTTTGTTGCCCTCGGTAGAGTGCCATGGGATCAAACTGCTCACAGCAACCTCCAACTCCTGGGCTTAGGCGATTCTCTTGCCTCAGCCTCCCGAGTGGTTGGGACTACAGGTGCCTGCCACAATGCCTGGCTATTTTTCTGTTTTTGCAGTTCAGCTGAGGCTGGGTTTGAACCCGCCACTTTCGGTATATGGGGCCAGTGCCCTACTCAATAGTCAATCAAGGCCACAAGCGCCTCCCTCAGTTTTTCATTTTTAGTAGAGATAGGGTCCTGCTCTTGCTCAGGTGGTCTTGAACTCATGAGCTTAAATAATTCCTCCCCACCTCCCAACCTCCTAGGGTACCAGGATTACAAGGTATGAGCCACCATACCTTGCCTAGAGCAGTGATTTTTCAACTGGTGTACTGCAGCATAATGGTATACTGTGAGAGGATGTTAGGTGTCCCACAAAAGTTTTTAAAGACCATTAATTAAATTACTTTTGAAAGACGTTCAAAGGGCTCGGCACCTGTGGCTCAACGGGCTAAGGCGCCAGCCATGTATACCTGAGCTGGCGGGTTCGAGTCCTGCCCAGGCTGCAACCAAAAGATGGCTGGGCGTTGTGGTGGGCGCCTGTAGTCCCAGCTACTTGGGAGGTAGAGGCAGGAGACTCGCTTGAGCCCAGGAATTGGAGGTTGCTGTGAGCTGTGATGGCACAGCACTCTCTCCAGGATGACAGCTTGAGGCTCTGTCTAAAAAAAAAAAAAAAAAAAAGACGTTCAAAGTACAGTAAGTATATTCTTTAACTGTAGGCTCAAGTGTGTCATGACATGAAAAAGGTTGAAAAACACTGATCTATAGGATGAGATGAAAATAGTTCTTGTTTTATAGGGTTATTTGGAAGAGTAGATGAAATAATTTATATAAATAGTGCCTTTCTTGTGGCATTTATTCAGTAAATGTTACTTGATGTTAGAAGTCATTGTGGTAGTATGTTCAAGAAGAACATGAGGGCTGGGTGTGGTGGCTCATTCCTATAATCCCAGCCCTCTGGGAGGCTGAGGCTGGTGGATTGCTTGAGCTTTAGAGATTGAGACCAGCCTGTGCAAGAGAGAGATCCCCCTCTCTACTAAAAACAGAAAAACTAGCCAGGCATGGTGGCACACACATGTAGTCCAAGCTACTTGGGAGGCTGAGGCAAGAGGGTTTCTTGAACCCAAGAGTTTGAAGTTGCTTGAGTTATGGTGCCACAGCACTCTACCGAGGGTTACAGAGTGAGACTGTGTCTCAGAAAAAGATTGTGATAATATGTAAGGTGCCTAGTATACATTGAAGGCTCTCCCTAACCCTTTCTGACTTTTTTTCTCAAGTCTCCTATCCAGGGAAGTTCGGGGGTGGGAGTCAGAAGGACTGTGTGTCCATCTTACCTTCACCATTAACAACCTGGGCACATTAAGTTGTGTCCTGTTTCTTCACCTGGATGGTTGGCTGTCCTCCCACCTCACTACCCACTCCTCCTTGCTCTTCTTGGTTGGTTTCTTTTCTCACCCTGAGCCCCTGAATGCCCAGGGTCATTCCTTGGATCTCTCTGCTGCCCTTCCTATTCATACTCCCTCTTTGGGTGATGCCATAAAGTCTTGTTGCTCAGCTCAGCATATGCTGTCAATTCTCAGGTTAAATCTCTGGCCCCTGTTAGTCCCTGAACCTCAGACCTGTATACTCAGCTGCCTGTCCGCCCCCTCCCTTGGGTGTCTATAGGCACCACTAGCAAAAACAAATATGAATTTAGGGTACCCTGTCTCCCCTGTCCATCTGTTCCTCCTGTGGGCTTTCCTGTTTTGGTGAAGGACCAGCTCCAAGCTTCTAGCTTCTAGTTCCCAGCTCCTAGGCCAAGAACCTTGGAGTTCTTGACTTTTCTTTATTTCCTTTTTCTTTTTTTCTTTCATAGTGACAGTCTCACTATGTTGCCTTCGGTAGAGCGCTATGGTGTCACAGCTCACAGCAACCTCCAACTCTTGGGCTTAAGTGATTCTCTTGCCTCAGCCTTCCAAGTAGCTGGGACTATGGGCGCCCACCACAACGCCTGGCTATTTTTTGGTTGTAGTTGTAATTGTTTGGTAGGCCCGGGCTGGATTCAAGGCCCCCAGCCTTGGTGTATGTGGCTTGTGCTCTGGCCAGTGACCTACAGGCGCTGAGTAGACTTTTCTTTGTTTTCTATTCCACATTTGGTCTGTCGTCACATCCTTCCAAATCTACCTCCAAAATATCTCTCAAATCTAGCCACTTCTCACCAGCACCATTCTTTTTTTTTTTTTTTTTTTGAGACAGAGTTTCACTTTGTTGCCCTCGGTAGAGTGCTATGGCGTCACAGCTCACAGCAACCTCCAACTCCTGGTCTTAGGTGATTCTCTTGCCTCGGCCTCCTAAGTAACTGGGACTACAGGTGCCCACCACAACACCCGGCTATTTTTTGTTGCAGTTTGGCCGAGGCTGGGTTTGAACCCACCACCCTCTGTATATGGGGCCATTGTACCACAGGTGCCGCCCACCGGCACCATTCTTGTCAGCCAGATTCAAGTCACCAGCATCACTTCCTAGATTATTGCGCTTGCTATCTGATTGTTACCCTGCTTTTCCCAGACCATGTTTCTCCTCTACTCAGAACCTTCCAAGGGTTTCCCATTTCATTCGGAGTGAAACCCAGCATCCTCTCTGTGGCCTACAAAGTCCTGCCTGGACTAGCCTGCTGCCCCTTTGACCTCATCGGCATCTTCTGTTAGACCACTCCAGCCAGACCATACAGGCCTTCTCGCCTGGGCTGGCCCTGGGCCTTTGCACCTGCTGTTTCCTTGTCTGGAACCATTTTCCTCCAGCACTCTGCACTTCCTTCAGGGCTCTGCTTAGACGTGACCTTCTCAGAGGCTCAACCCTGACCACTCTACCACAGCAGAGCATTTTTCAATGCTCCCCCAGACTCCCACCACCTTCCTCTGCTGTATTTTTCCTCATGGTGCTTTTTACCTGATATGGTTTATGTTTGGTGTGTGAATGGGCCCTGTGTTTCCTGGGGACAGACATGGCCACCAAGGAGTGACACCTTGCGCTGAGTACCGTCGCCCAGTCTCTCTTGATATTGGCTGACTGATGCCTGTGCGTAGGTGGTAGTGGGGACTGGATGAGAAAGTAGGTGTAGGCCTGATGTGGTGCCAGGCACACAGTGAGCACTCTGGTTTGTTCTGTGTGCATCAGAGAACAGGAGGTCTGCAAGGCAGGCTGGGGCTGGCTTGGAAGTGATGATGGCCAGGTAGAATGGGGGGGTGGAGAGAGAAGAGGCCTCCTTATCCTAAGGAGGAAGAAAGCAGAGACACAGGGCTGTATTTAGATACTGAGCAGGGACATCCATGGTTGGGTTTGAGGGGGATATGTTGGCTCCCAAGGAGTCTCACAGGATACCCACGGAGAGCTCTGCACCAGGCAGACATTCCGGAAATTGACGGAAGGCTGGGTGACTATCTGCCAGCTCCAGTTTGTAGTCACCTGCAGTGTGTGAACACTGTGGAGGCTCCTCCATGCCTGTCATGCACAGGAGCCTGCCGTGAAGGAAAAGGCAGTGGGAGCCTGATTGCCTGCCATGTGCTTGCGTGTGCTTGGCTCTTTTCTGCAGGCTTTACCTCTTTGCTGAGTCCTCCTCACTTACAGTCTTTCTATTTTATAAATGAGGAAATGAGAACATGTGAGCAACTTGCTCAAGATTGCACAGCTGGTAAGTGGCAGGCCTGAGACAGGTGGTACCAACGCCCTGAGTAAGTGGAGGACAGCCTGCTCTGCAAGGTGGCTGGTCCGGTGCAGGGGTGAGAGAGCCTCTTCTCCATTTCCTACCAGGTGGAAACTGAGTCCTGATGGAGCCCCAGGCCAGAGCACAAGGAGCCAGTGGTGCTGGGTGCCTTTCAGAGAGCTGTTTCCTGCCTGTTGTGCCTTCTGGAGCTTATCACAAGTTTATTCCAGGGCAGACGTGACCCTGGGGGGATGTCCAGCTAGATCATAAAGGAGATTTGGCTGCCCCTTGGGTGTGTGCACTGCTCAGATTTCCCACTCTGACCTGGTCTGGTATGACTGTGCCAGAGCAGAGGCACTGCAGCCAGCCCGTCTACTCCTGTGTTCCTCGTTTGCCAGGTGCTGCCCAGGCTTGGCTGTGTTCACTGATAACAGACATGTCCCCCTATCAGAGCATTTTAGTAGGAGACTCTAGAAGCCTGTCCCATCCTCCTCCGCCATCTTACAGGGCATAAGTGATGAACTCAGCTCCTTCTTGATGAGCCCCTCAACCCTGCTGCTCAGGCCCTCTGCCTTCTTGGTGCAAACCTATCTCCTAGGAGTGACAGCAGGAAGCAGGGTTTGTTTTTAGTGATGGAAAGCCAGAAGTGAGAAGTGTGCCCACCTGGCACTGGCTTGATGGCCCCAGCCCCCCCCAGTGCTCTCCTCCCCTCCCTGCCCCCACCCTCCAAGCTGGAGCTTGGCAGCTATAAAAGGGAGCCAGAACAAAGAGGGTGGCTTTCATCAGACACACACTTTGTGCTTGTCCTAAAGCCTCTGGGAACCTCTGCTTCGTTGATGAGGGGAAGCAAGCTTTCTGACTGCAGACTCTTTTTCTCTTGTGGAAATTCAACAGACTCCCATGGTTTCTTCTTCATGTGCCAGTTAAACAATAACAACATCAAAAGTCTCAGTCTAGGGCGGCGCCTGTGGCTCAAAGGAGTAGGGCACCAGCCCCGTATGCCGGAGGTGGTAGGTTCAAACCCATTCCTGGCCAAAAACTATTAAAAAAAAAAAGTCCCAGTCTAGTGGTTAGTGAGAGAGAGTCTTTAATGGTACTGAATGATTAATTCTAGGTGTGTGGGTATTGTCCCTCCCACCTCATATTTCTGCCTTGGGACATTTTGATGGGGAGGAGAATCACAGATGGCGAAATTGACATCTGAGAGTTTTCTCAGGTTCAGGTCCTTCAGTTTGTTATTTTATACTTGATCACAAGAGTCTAGCACAGATGGACATAGAGCCCAGCACACACACAAGGAGGGTCTTGTCCCTCCTTAGTGCTACTCCTGGCACACCTCTGAGGTTAGCTCTCCAACTGTTGGGGCAACAGCCCCCCTTCACCTTTTAAAGATGGATTAGCAGTCCTTATACCGTCCAGAAATAGAGGGAGATAAGCATCATTCCTGTTCAATTTTAGCATAAGGGTGATGCTTGCTCTAAAACTTTGTGGAGAACACTATGGTATGATCTCAGTTGGAGAAAGTGAACATTAAGTCTTGGCTTACAAACCTGATACTTTGTGTGGGTCATGTACACTAGGGGTATACCTTTTGCTGACACCAAAGATTACAGCAGACACCTGCCACCCTGTGCATGTTGGGAAAGCGGGACTTTCCCACCGTGAGGAGGTTAGGAGGGCACGTGAAGCGGGACTTCCTTGACCAACATGCCCCGGGCTATGGCTGTTCCATCCCAGGGTTGCGGTTGCCATACAGCTCCCTGAAATGCTGGGACTTGTCAGCCTCCAAGGTTGAGTTTCAGTGTCCACAGCCTTTAGCTATGCTTTTAAAGGGAGGAGGCTGAGCCCCTTCCTGAATGTAGTTCTGCCTGAGGGCTTTGTAGCAGCCAAAGGCGTGCATCCCTCTGCTGCCCTCAAGCCTGCCAGGAGGTACCCAGAGCAGAGAAGATAGGCTCTGCAAGAGGTGGTTTTCCCACCTCCTTCCTCAAGTCTGCAGCTCACCGAATTGAGTGGCTGTCAAGTGAAGGTGGGCTCACCCTCTGGGCCCTGCCTCTGTATCTAGGATGGGTGTGAGTTTGGGGTGGGAGCCATGAAGTCCCCAGTTTCTCTTCCTCTCTTTTTTCTCACTTTAGTCCCCACAGCTCAGTACCTATTGTGTATCCTCTGAGTTTGGAAAGATGGGGATCTCTACTGGGGGGCCCTGGGTGGAGGCAGCACTGCTCCCACAACTTCTCACTTGCGCTGGGAGGTGGGTTCTGTCTGTTGCCTCCTTCAAGGTGATCTGACCATGTGTTTATCCAAGGCCACCCTCCTACAGGGCCAGCTGCTTTCCTCCATGAAATCTTCCCTCACTGCTCCTCCAGCTTTATAGCCGCGCAGCAGTATTGTATGTAGGGATTGAGAGCACAATACTTACGTACTTATGCAAAATACTTCATTATCCTAACCCTCAGTTTCTTCCTCTGTGAAGAGGGACTAATAGCCACCTCTGGGTTATGAAAATTAACGGAGGCAGTACGCGCAGAATGCTTAGCCCGGACAGTCCCAGCACTTAGCTCAGTACCCGCTGGTGTCTGTTGTTACTGTCAGAGAGCACTGTACCATCCAGCACTTTATGCCTTGTGACCTCATCACCCTAGTGCAGCTTTCAGTTTCAGTAATTGAGGAATCGAGACCAGCGGGGCTGGAAGGGCCCTGTGTAGGTTTGGGCTGACCTTGGTGACCGCAGCTACACAGAGTGCTGGTCATGCCATGTGCCACTGCTTGAGGCACTGTTCACACACAGGTGGAATGTGCCTTATCCAAAGTGCTTGGGACCAGAGTTTTAGATTTCAGATGTTTTTAGGTTTTGGAATATTTACGTATACATAATTAGGTACTTTGAGGGGAGGCCCCAAGCCTGCATATGAAATTTATGTTTCACATACATGTATACATGTAACCTGGAGGTAATTTTATTTTTCCCATGGGGACACTGAATAAACTGTGTTGTGAGCCTATGCTTTAATATCGATTCACACTTGAAGTCAGATGTGGACACTTAGGGTGTCATGTTATTGTGCTAGAAGTTTTGGATTTTGGAGCATTTTGGATTTCAGGTTTAAGGATGAGGGATATTCAGTCTGCATTACCTCACTTGATCCTCAAACAGATCTATGAGATGAGCACTGTTATCATCCCATTTTACAGATGACCATATGAAAGCACAGACTGAGTAACTTACCTAAGGGCACACAGCTGGTAAGGGGCAGGTTTGGGAGTTGACCCCAAGCAGGTGTGCCTGGGTGTTTGTGTTGTAATCACCGTGTTTCAGCTGGCCTTACCTCAGAGAGGGGAACATACCTTTCCAAAGCCTCTTATACTGAGTGGCCTCCAAGACTCCTGAGCCCCTGGCTTGCCTTCTTTCTCCCAAACCTAACCCAGTGCCATGCTGGGATCAGGGCGCGTGTCAGTGAACTCAAGGACAAGTCCAAGTCCAGGAGTGCTCAGATGCCCTCAGTCATCCTGCAGTCGGCTGTGTTTCCACAGGTGTGAGCAGAGGAGGGTAGCAGGGTGCGGCAGGTGCCCTGGAGATGACTGTTCTCTTGGGGTCATGGCAATGCCTCCTGCTATGCCTTTGGAGACCCCAGAGTCCTAGGGAATAGCAGCTTTTCTCTCTCTCTCCTTCCCAGGTGATTGAAGTGTGTGTGTGGGGGTATGCTAGCCTGTCTATGACCCCAGCTGACCCAGATCAGCTCTCAGCCTTTCTTCCCAGTGCCTGGGCTCTTCTGGAGAGCAGGGAGAACTCTCTGTGCTGGTTCAAGGCTAGAACAAGCCCTGTTAGCGGCCACTAGTTTCACAGGGAGGAAGCATGAGTCACTAGGGCCTGTACGATCTCCTGGTAAATGGGAGGGATGTGTAAGGGTACTCACTTTCATGTCTTGGGTCCTAGTGGCCTGTGGGAGGGGGTTTGAGAAGGCTGGGGTGTTCCGTTATTGCTCCGGTGATTTTACTGGAAGTTCTTTTGAAGCGGTCTCCATGACCCAGTGTCTCTGAGTCAGAGTAAACAGAATTAGCAGGGGCTGGGCTCTTGGAGAGAACACAAGACAATGCCTATTGCCTGGGCCAGTCCCAGAAGGCCACCAGGCTGGCTGTGTCCCAGAACCTTCCTTCTGCCTCTTCTGGGTTTTGTGCTGCAGCTTCTATTTGCATCTTACCTGCTGACTCCAGTTTCTATAGGGTCTGGACCACATCCCCCAACGGCTTATTAGAAATGTAGAGACTCAGGCCGCTCCCCATGTCTGCTGTATAAGAGCCTAAACTTTGGTCATGTTCCCCCCTAAGTACTGGGACAGAAAGAATCCCCTCATATCAGCTTCTGGTCCAAGCTCCCCTTTGCTGAAAGTGTTTCCACATCTGTTACTGGGTGCTCTGAGCACCTTGCACCTGCTACACCTTGAGTAGCCCTGAGAGAGAGAGAGAGAGAGAGAGAGAGAGAGAGAGAGAGAGAGAGAAGGGGAGCCATTCTGATTCTATGGTCTGAGTTAGCTTTGGCCTTTCTGTGAGGGAGGGGGACTGATGGTGGCCCCTCAGGTTTTTGAGCTGTCTGAAGTTTGGGGACAGGCGGGGCGGAAGTGCCTTCAGGGGAAATTGTTCCCCTCTCCTGGATTGGCCAATGGCAGAGATTGAGGGACCACACGGAGCATCATCGACATGTGCTCTGTTGAGATGGGACTCCTGATGGCATCTGAATTGGATTATGAAATCTCAGAGGTGGATGATGTCTGACACTTCAGCCCCATGGAAGCCACTGGCTTTGAAGGGATACCATGTGACTTTGAGGGAGAATGAGTGATTCCTTTTGCCTTTTCCTGGCAGTCCTGACCACACAGGGGCCTCTAAGACAACAATAGCTGCAGAGACAAAGCATGACTGAGACAGTGTTGTCTTTGAGTTCCCCCCCTCCCTTAATGACGTCTGAGGCTCTGGGAACATTGTAGAAACTGGGTCCTGTCCAATTTTAATCACTGCCCCCCCCCCCTCCGAGCTCCTAGTAGCCCTGCCAGCTCACTGGGGTGAGAGCAGGGTGATGCCCAGAGATTCCTATAAAGATGTCATGCTGCCCTGGGTCAGACCTCAGTCAGGACTCTGGGGACAGAAGGGGAGCAGCATGTGTTGGTTGGCCAATGGACTCCCCCAGCCAGGGAGGGAGATAGGCAGAGAGACAGAAGGGTGTCTGCCAAGCTTAATTAACAGTGGAAACTTGCCACGGGGGAGGAGAGAGACGATTTGAAGAGAAGGGGTGGTTTACTGGAAGATGGGGTACTGCCGATGCCAGCAGTGAGGAAGAAGCAAGCCTCGACTGTGTGGCCCGCCAGTATCATAAGCTAGGTTGGACCAAGCACAGAGATTTCTGGAGGTGTGGGTGGGAGGGTTTATTTGTGCCTGCTTTCCTGAGTAGGCGTCTTTCAAAAACAATCCACCAACATACCAGCCAGCTAGCCTTCCTTTCCCCCGTAAAGAGAAAAAATAATGTTTAAAAAAGGCATTTGGGTCTAGAAAATAGGTATTGTGTGGGTTCTTGTTCTTTGAAGTTATCAGTGGATTGCCTGGATTGTGTCTGACTTTATTTCACAGATTTGGAAGTAGCACTTAACATGGATGATAGGGCAAGAGAGATGATTTGAAAAATTTATAATGTTCATTCTTTTTTTGAGACAAAAAATGTGGAGGTATTGACGCACAGCAGAACTAATAGGGTTGAACTTCACAGGAGGCTGAATGTGACTTATTCATTTTTTAGTAGGATCATAGAATTGTAGGGCTGAATGGGGTTTTCTGGTTCCATCTCCTTTCCAGTGTACAAACTTGCCCTGTGACATATGTGCCAGTGAGTGCCTGGCCTCTCGCACTTCCTCCATCCTCTAGGCTTTTCAGACTGAGTGCTGACCTTGGCTGTCCTGATCCTAACCTGTTTAGAGCCCCTGCTTTCTCCAGCACCTGCCTTCGGCTCCCAGTTTTGCTGTTGTAGGTGTTGAGAACCAATCTAATCCCTCTGACAGTCCTTTTGGAGCACAAGAGACTGACCCACTCCCCTCTCATTCTCATCAGTCTGTGTTCAAACCCCTCAGGTTCTTCAGAGAGTCACAAAAAATGTGAAAATGAGGCCACCAGTCATTGCTGACCACCATCCTGGTTCTTGCCATTTCCAAAGTCCCTTTTGCTTGTTTTTTGTTTTTTCTTTCTCCCTTCATCCTTTTTTCTGGCATGGCTGCTAGCTTTCTGTGTGCCTTTATACCAGGGCTAGCTCTGTCTTCCCTGTGTGGTCCTAACCCCAACATACTCTCTCCTTCCCCTGGGGTCTCTCCTGTCCCCCAGCTGGCCTTCTTCTCCCTTGTTTACTGCTGTCTCTTTATCTCTTTTCTTTCCCTTCTGAAGGTAGGTATAGGGTGGCTAGGCAAAAGTGGAGGTGAGAGAGAATCGCTTAAATTTGACCCTCACATTTCTGCTTCAGGAACCTCAGATCTCATGAGTTCTTGACCAGTGCCTGACACCAGAGCCCAAACTTTTGTCTGAAGCCTTTATTGCAAAAAATCCTATCTCCAGGTCACCTGCTGGGTCTAGGACATACACTTCATTTTATATAGTTCTGATAAAATACTGTATTCCTCCCTTCCTCCTGTTTTATTCGACTTGCCATGTCTTTATGCTATTTGTTTCTACTCCCAAATTAACCTCTGAGTCAGATTGCCTTCCCTTTTAATTTTGTGTCACCTGTAGACTTGATAAGCAAAGCACACCTCTGTCTGTTCATCAGTGGAAATGTAATTGCTCAAATGGCACAGGAGAGAGGACCTTATAAACCAGCTGGTGAGACCCCTGCATTTTACAAACCAAGAAACAGTTCAAAAGACTGAAGCAACTTGCTTAGCACAACCCAACTACATACGTATACCTAAGACCAAGCTAAGTTCGGAATGTGGGTGCTTGATCTAGGGGTTTTCCTGATACCAGGCAGATAACATCTGGTTTTGAAAATATTTTGAATTCAAATCAAACTGTGATGGTTGCATGTCCACAACCAGGAATTAACATTGTGTACCAAAAACAAAAAACAACAACAACAAAAACTCTCCTGAAGTGCATGCTACTCCTTGGCTTTGCTGACAGTATAATTACTCATAATTTTATGAGCAATTTTTAATAAGGGGGTAGGCCCTGATTAAATTATTAAGGGCAGAGTTTAGATAGAGTTAAAAATGGAGAGCAGAACAATCAGGAAAAGAACAAGTAGTTCAGGTGTTATTTAATTTATGCTCTTTTACCCTCTGCATGAAAGCCAGAAGCATATTGATAAAAATCTGTAGGAAATCCCCACACTCCATTTTAACCTGGGGCACATGGTCCCTCACTAAGCCTTTCCCCAGGTGTCCAACAAGCAGTCATCTGACTGACTCCCAGTGCCCCACTGCCTGCCGGTCAGTCTCCAGCGCAGGAGGGTTCTGCGAAACAGGGCAGGAGGCTGGGCAGAAACAAGGACTCTAGGTTCTGCTGAGCACAGCTCCTCTGCTGGGCCCCTTGTGTGGATTTATGTCCCTGGGGCAGTATTGGTTCTCATGCACGGCCTGACGTGGACTGACCATCAGCCAGTCTGACCGTGGCCTTGGGCCGCAGTTTTGGGGTGCGGACGAGTGGCCCTTTGGTGTTAGTAAAGTGGTCTCCCTTCTGTTCCCAGGCTCCACCTACAGCGTCCTGTCCACCATGCCCTCAGACTCCGAGAGCAGCAGCTCCCTCAGCAGCGTGGGTGAGTACTGCCTTCCAGGGAGGAAGGGGTCTGGGTGTGAGCTGGGGTTCATGGGAGGGAGAGTTGGCCCTTCTTGGTCAGTTTACTCCTGGTCTTAATTGCCATTCACATTTCTGTTGATTCCATTCACATTTCCCTCATCATCAGCTAAAGTCTGGCTATGGATTTAGGATAGGACGGAGGTGAGTGCTGGGAAGGCACATGTTCTGCCTATTTCTTTACTGCTCAGAGCGTAGGGTTCTTGGTGACCTTGTCTCCACCACCACCTTCCCACACCCCGACACCTCTCTACACCTCAAAGGCCTTCCAGCACTTAAGTGACTGCTATTCAGGAGATTTAAGCCATTCGGGACTGGGCAGTGTGTTGCCTTGGGGACAGGAGTTGCCAGTCTACGTAGAATTGGATGTGTTTCTATGAACATGGGTTCCAGAAGGCCCATTAAAGTGAGGGTCAGTTTGCTGACGATAAGCAGGAAGGTCACCATAGTCTCTCACCCTTGTCACACCTCTGTGACGGACCCTTTCTAGGAAGGGAAGTTTCATGCCTGAAGTTCTAACCAGCCAGGGACAGACCTGACCCAGCGTCAGTGCACTTCCCGTGTGTGGGAGGTGGGCTTGGGAATTTAGGTGAATGAGGCAGACGTGGTCCTACACTCAGATCCTGGGGGTCCGTGGGAAAGACGGTGAAACTAGTAATTACATAGGGAGGTCAGTGCGATGGGAGAGGCAGACAGCTGTTGGAAGAGGAGTTCTCTATTAGTTTTCTTTTTTCTTTTTCTTTCTTTTTTTTTTTCTTTTTTTTGAGACAGAGCCTCAAGCTGTCACCCTGGATAGAGTGCTGTGGGCATCACAGCTCACAGCAACCTCCAATTCCTGGACTCAAGCGAGTCTCCTGCCTCCACCTCCCAAGTAGCTGGGCCTACAGGCGCCTGCCACAACGCCCGGCCATTTTTTGGTTGCAGCTGTCATTGTTGTTTGGCGGGCTGGATTCGAACCCGCCAGCTCAGGTGTACGTGGCTAGCGCCTTAGCCTGCTGTGCCACAGGCGCCGAGCCTCTTAGTTTTCTAAGGCTGCTGTGACAAAACAGCACAGACCAGGTGGCTTACATGATAGAAATCTGTTTTCTTGTAGTTCTTGGGGACAGAAATCCAAGATCAAAGTGCCAGCAAGCCCATGTTTTCTGAAGGAACTAGGGAAGGATCTGTTCCAGGCCTCTTTCCTAGCTTTGGGCTTTGCTGGCAATCTTTGGTGCTCTGTGGTGTGTAGATGCATCACACTCATCTCCGCCTCCATATTCGTGTGATGTTCTTCTGTATGTGTCTATCTCCAAATTTCTCCTTTTAAAAAGGACAAAGGTAATACTGGCTCAGGGGCTCACCTCGTTCTAAGATGAGCTCATCTTAACTTGGTCATGGGTAAAGACCCTATTTCGCAGTAAGGTTATGTTCACGACTACTGGATTTGGACTTCCACATCTTTCGGAGGGCCCCAGTTCACCCCATAACAATGCAGTTTATCCTCAGGGCTCAGGGAGGACTCTTCTGACACCATGATTCAGAGGTTGGAACAGTTTTGTATTGCTTTGTTCTCCTGTTTCCCTGCCACGAGGCATTGTCATTGAATGAGAGTCAATGGGGCAGTGGGGTCAGGAGAGAGGAAGGCAAGACTTTTTTAATGTCTTGAACTAGGTGAACCCTAAGCATATCCCCTCACCTGTCTTGCCCCTTTCCCTTTTCTCAGGATCTGATAGCTATCAGATGCAGGCTTAAAGTTGTTACCCTTTTCAGGAGCAGGTGCATTCAAAAAGGAGTATTAGAGAGAGGTGTTACTTAACCAACAGCAGGTATTGTTAATGGGGGAATTTCCAGAATGAGTAGGAAGGTATTTTTATGTAACTGTTCCTCTGTACATTCTGGTAGAAAAGTCATATGGCCGTGACCTACAATTGGTTCTGCTTGGTTCAGCTCTTGTGATGGTGGTGTCAACAGTGTTTCTAGATTCTTCTTGGGAGTCATAGCCAGACAGAGTGCAGTGCTCTGGTGCATTTCCTATGACAGGCTTGGCCTGTTCTATCTGGGCCCACATCTTTAATGCTGAAAGAACTGGTTGCATCCCTTCTGGTCAAGTCCTCTTAAGTTCACAAGGAACTGAGTTGTGCTCTCACTCTTTTGCTCATCATTGATGTTACATTTGTGTGCAAGCATTAGGGAACACCTGTTCACACTGCCTCAACCGGTGAAGAAATACTCTACCTTGCATAGTAGGCAGTGTTGGGGTCAGCTGGAGATGTTGGATGGAGCTCTGCCCTCCTGTGTGGTGTCTTCCCCCAGGCACATGGCAGGGCACCTGTAGCAGTAGCTGTGGCCGTCATATTCAGACCTGACTCTCCAGGGCTGCAGTGTTCGATTTGATACTGATCATTCCACCTCCAGTGACTCCAAATATGAGAGCCACTAGTACCTATCTAAATTTACATGAATCAAAGTGAAATTTCAAACTTGAGTTTCTCAGCCACATTAACCACATTTGTAGTGCTCTGTAGCCACCTGTGGCTAGTGGCAGCAGAAGGCAGGCTTCTCTAATATCACCTTATGAGCAAACAAACCTGTTCCGGAGTCCTTTGGCACGGGTTTATCTCACTGACCACAAAACCTGGCCCCCGTACCACGTAGGCACTCATTAGGGATGCAGGTTCCTAAGGCTCACTTAGTTTGCCATGTCAGAAATGCTGAGGGTGGGGTCTAAAGTAAAAAAATGGGCAAAACAGCCCTGCAGATTTTAGGGCTGGTCTTATTGGAATGTCTGGTGGGCTCACACAAGTCACTGGGGGTGGGATGATTGTGAGGTGAGCTACGAGACCACTCTGGTACCTGCCGAGGAGTTCCTCCCGGCTCACTCACCTGATGGCAGGCAGAGCGCTTTGCAGGAAGGGCATCAGTAAGTTTGGGTGGGGACTACCCACTTCTTTGTGTTTGGTCTTTCTCCATGAACCAAAGGAAAGGCCAGAGCTGGCATCTTACAATAAAACATCACCTTCACTTTCCTCTTATATCTCCCTAAAGGGAAACAGGTGGGGAAAGAATGGCAAGTTATATATTGCATGGGAGAAAATCAGTAGGTGAAGCCTTTGGTCTGTAGACAGTATTTTCCCAGCAGTAGGCTGTCAGGTGGTCTGCCCCACTTCCAGTCTCATTGTACTGACAACTTGTCACATGCCTTTCTGTCAGTTCTTGTCAGGTAAGCGGCTAGTGGCTTTCCCAGGTAACTGTTACTGTGCTCTGCCTCCCAGCTTGTTCCATGTCAGGGGGGCACACTCTTTTTGGGCAGTCAATACTTATTGCTCTCCATTCATGTTGACCTGATTTCTCCCAATTGGCATTTTATTTCTCATTGTGGATAACTTGGGAGGTTTTAAGGAGGAGAAGAGATATTCTTGGGCAGTGTTAATATAATGAGCCTTAAATTCCATGTACATTGAAGCAGGAGATTTCTTTTTTTTTTTTTGAGACAGAGCCTCAAGCTGTCACCCTGGTTAGAGTGCTGTGGCATCACAGCTCACAGCAACCTCCAATTCCAGGGCTCAAGCGAGTCTCCTGCCTCTGCCTCCCAAGTAGCTGGAACTACAGGTGCCCGCCACAACACCCGGCCATTTTTTGGTTGCAGCTGTCATTGTTGTTTGGTGGGCCCGGGCTGGATTCGAACCCGCCAGCTCAGGTGTACGTGTCTGGCACCTTAGCCACTTGAGCCACAGACACTGAGCCAAAGCAGGAGATTTCTTAAGTGGAGAAGTCTCCTGGCTTGTTGACAGGAGAAAGAGCAAGGGGGCTTTTTTTCTATCCCAATGAAGAGTCCTTGAAAGTGCTGCTTCTGGTTGAAAAGGGAAGGTGCTGTGAGTCACCATAGAGGCCAAGGGGCCCCATGGACTCCCTGAGACCTCTGACCTTCCTTTTTTGGCCCAAACTTTTGAGTCAGGGGTACCCCTTTGGGAAGCCTGATTTTCCTCAGTTTATCAGCCATATGGGACACCACCTGCTCTTGGTGTGTTTGGTGCATATAGAGATCATGGTGAGGCATGGTTCCTAATCTTCCTGTGCCTCCAGGAGCTCAGCTGGAGTTATTTACTCACTAAGAGGGATATCCCCCTTAGGCCTTCACAGTTAGTGGCAGGGGGTGCTTACTGCATTTTCTCTCTCTTTTTTCTTTTCTTTTTTTTAACTGCATTTTCTCATTGGGGGTTTCTTTTAAATGTAGTGATTTCTGGATAGCCAATAAGACAAGGGAGAAGGGAGAGAGGCGCGCGCTCTCTCTCTCCAGCAAAATGCAGCTCTGCTTTAGCAGAGGTTGTCAAGCTTCCTCAGGCATTAGGATCAATTGATGGGTCTTTTCAGATGCTGAATGATCCTGGGGTTTACCCCCAGAGTTTCTGATTCAGTAGCGCTGGGTGGGAGCTGGAAATTCACATTTCCGACAAAGTTCTCTAGAGAAGTTTAGGTGCTTTAAGGAGCTCTGGTGTGCAGGGCAGGGGCTGGGTCTATCCTGGTGGCTCTGGCTGCTCTGGACTATAAAGTGATTATGGCTCGGTGCTCTGATGACTGTGGTCTGCCACTCCAAGCATCTCCTCTGACAGCCAGGGTTTGGAGGTGACCAGGCGGTTTACCTGGGCATCCCTATCCCACCTGACCACTTTTGGCCAGTGTCTTAAGCAAAGTTGGCCAGCTGTAAATAAGACTGAGGTGGTGCCCTTCAGTTGGCTGGAGTGTGGCAGTGAGGAGCTGAGGACAGAGGGCTTATGGATGAAAAGTCTGCCAGGCTGTTTGCTGAGCCTTAATGGGGCATGCAGTGAGTACCACAGCAAGCAAGGTGACCCACAGGAGAGCTGGGGATCCTTGTGATGGGGCACTCCCCTCTGCTCTCTTTCTCACCCAAGACCCAGGTGGCTGGCTGCCTTTGTTCATGATCCAGGAATACTCTTGTATTCTTGTCCTCACACAGGTGTAGATAGTTTTCCTAAGGTTCTATCCGTGATGTATGATGATGCACAGAGTGGAGACTCTGGCTGTCTCTGCAAAGCCAGACATTAAAGCCAGACCAGACATTCTGGTCCCCTGTTATCCCACCACCGGGTTTTTTCCACAACCACTAATCTCTTTTCCGTCCTTATAGTTTTTTTGGCCTTTCCCATAATGTCACATACATGGAATGGCAGCCTTTGGAGTCTGCTTCCTTCTCCCTGCGTGAGGCATTCCCGACTCACCCACGCCCTTGTGTGCACTTTGGTTGTGTGTTGTCGTGTTAGTATTTCATTCCATTTTATTGCTGAGTAGTGTCCCATCACATGGGCATGGCACAGTTGTTCCTCCATTCACCAGCTGCTAGATGCAACTGTGTACTGCTTTTTGTGTGAACATATTTTCATTTCTTTGGGCTGAACACCTAGGAGTGGGACTGCTGGATAGTATGGTGTTTGCAAGTTTAACTTTTTAAGAACCTGCCAAACTGTTTTCTGAAGCAGCTGCATCATCTCATTCTGTATTCCCACCAGCAATGTCTGAGGGTTCCAATTTTGAGAGTCCAGCTGCGTCCTCACCAGCATTTGGTGGTGTTGCTTTTTTACTTTAGCCACTATGCTAGGTGTGTATGGTGGTGAGGGGGCTGGATGGTTGTCTGCAAATACTCCTGGGTCTACTGTGTAGAAGAGAAGTTACATTTGTACTCTGGCCCTTAGGAGTAGATCTAGGGTCAGTGGAGGAAAGAGGACAGATTTTTAACTCCGTAGAGAGAATACTTTCAGAGAGAGAGAGAAGGTGGGCTTTGGTGGGCCAGAGTGAGGCTCTTCTCTGTGGAGTTCAGTCTTGGTGGCCATTTGAGGAGTCCTGGCAGCTATATGGATGGTAGAAGCATATCATTGTTAGAACTCCGGCTAACCTTGAAATTTGCAAATAAAAAGACAAAAGCTTTATTTTTAATTGAATGAGAATGGAGGAGACTTTCTGCAGTTCTTGCTGCTTTCAGGCCTCCCACTCAGCACATCTTAGGATGGGTCTTGCAATCCCCCCATGTCCCTTCTTGGCCCTGCCCACCCAGATAACTTAAGGACAGAGGCATTGAGGCAGTGCCCTCCACCGGGTCCGAGAGCCTGCCATCTGCTGGTTCTCAGGCCTGGCTGGCCTCCCTTTCACTGTGTTTACTGGATACTGCAGCCTTGGGAGCCCCTTCTTACCAGGAGGCAGTGCTGTGTGGTGGTGGAGGCCTTGGCTCTGGTATCAGAGTGAGTCTGAGTGGGGGGTCACTGTTTTCTAAGTGTTTAGTCTTTTTTTTTTTTCCTGAGACAGAGCCTCAAGCTGTCACCCTGGATAGAGTGCTGTGGCATCATAGCTCACAGCAACCTCCAATTCCTGGGCTCAAGCGAGTCTCCTGCCTCTGCCTCCCAAGTAGCTGGGACT
>CAUYON010051278.1:0-19120 GCA_963573935.1 Arctocebus calabarensis | reverse complement strand
CTGGGCCTTGTGCCGGGTGCCTGTAGTCCCAGCTACTTGGGAGGCGGAGGCAGGAGACTCGCTTGAGCCCAGGAACTGGAGGTTGCTGTGAGCTGTGATGCCACAGCACTCTATCCAGGGTGACAGCTTGAGGCTCTGTCTAAAAAACAAACCTCCTATCTCACAGTTCCACTTAGGTGTCCAAAACCCATCTCAAATTTAAATAGTCAAGAAAAAAACAGAATTTTCAGGGCTAGGAGTGGTGGCTCCTGCCTATAATTCACTGCTTTGGGAGGCTGAGGTAGGAAGATCTCTTGAGGCCAGGAGTTCAAAACAAGCCTAAACAACATGGAGAAACCCTGTCTCTTAAAAACAAACCACAGTAACAAAAAATAAAAACCACAGAATTTTTACTCCAACCTCCCCATCCCACCTCCCAGTTCTAATCTGTCCACACACCTTCATCTGCAACCCCTGACCCTGGGTCCTCCAGGCCACCATTATTTCCAGCATCTTTCGCTTGTACCCCAGAACCACCCCCAGATAGGTATTTCCTCCTACTGTACCTATGAACACATCATTCCCCCCTTTCTAATATGCTTTCTGCCAGGTCTCTGCACCCTTCCTCCAGCATCAACAGCCTCTGGCACCTCAGGGCCCTTCACTTGCTGTTCACTCTGCCCAGATCTTTGCATGGCTGTCCCTTCTTGCCATTCAAGCCCAGTTGGCTCCTCTTGGAAAGCTCCTACCCTCCTTCCCACTCCTCTCTTATGCATCATCCGTTGTATTTTCTCCACTGCGTGTATCATGATTGAATACATGGCCTATCCTGTCCACACATGGAATTACTGTTGAACACGCACTGACTCCTCACCCACTCGCATCCCCACCCTGTGGCTGGTCCAGGGGTAGAGCCAGAGGCTTGTCGCAGGTCACCACCATATCCCCAGCATCCAGAACAGAACCTGGCACTCCCCAAAGTGTAGCATGAAAGACCCAGTGCTAAAAATGCTTCTGCAAGGGCTGAAGGCACTTCTTTCTGTAAGTTCAGAGTCTAGCTTTTACCTTTCTTTTTTTGAGACCGAGTCTCACTATGTCACCCTTGATAGAGTGCCGTGGCGTCACAGCTCACAGCAACCTCAAACTCTTGGGCTTAAGCAATTCTCTTGCCTCAGCCTCTTGAGTAGCTAGGACTACAGGTGCTGCCATTGGCCTGGCTATTTTTTTTGTGGCAGTTTCACCGGGGTTGGGTTCGAACCCGCCGCCTTCAGTATATGGGCTGCCCTAAGCTTTTACTTTTCAACTAGGTATTCTGCAAGGCCTTAGAGCCATGGCAGCAAATGCCAGTTCTCACTTTACATGACCACATCTACAGGGGTTAAAGGAACTGAGAATTTGGTGAAGTATTCCAGGAGTGCCTAGTGGGACTGTGCCTCAGCTCTGTGCCCAGGCTGCCTGGACTCCCATTCCCAGAAACTCTGGATTCTCCCTCCTTTTGCTGTACCCACGATTTGAAGCTATGCTCGCATAACTTGGCCTTTACTTCTAAAAACAAAGCATGGGCAAACGTTCTGCTAGCTGGATGTTTTCCGCCTAATGACATTAGTTAAGTCATTTATCGGTCCTGTCCCTAGAGGAGGACAGTCCCAGCCTTCTGTGAGGCACTTCACAGACTTCAATAAATGGAAGGAGACAATGAACTCAACCCCACGGGGCCCAGAGGGAAATCCCACACACCCCATGAGGATGAAAGGGAGAGAAAGAAGGGTAATTGGAAAGCCTTTCCCCCTGAGAAGCACACAGTCACTCTGCCTGTATTTACTGTCTCCTGCGGAGTTCACACGCAAAGGTACTCAAACAAGCACAAGCCCACATACACACATAAATCAAACACTTCATTCTGCTCACAGAACTGTCTATAATCTTGCATAGCAACCCATCAAATTATTACTAAAAGAATAACTTCACACTACTCTCTATCTTTCAAGCATATATTTCCCTGCTTTTCTTGTTATCATATTTGACACAGACTACATCTTCACCTCAATCAAGCTATTGCTTGAAGATATTAAATGCAATTTAGCCAGAATACCTTGAGGCAAAACCTTGGCTAACTGGAATGTTTAAAAAAAATGGGTTGGTATTTCTGCTTTACCTAAGTTACTGCAGCAATTTAAAGTTTTTTTTTCATGGCATCCCAGCTCCTACAAGTCGTCATTGTATTTACATAATCCTCCGAACACTCTCCTTCCTTTTCTCTGACACTGTTCTGACACATCTCCTGGGCCCAGCAACACTGGTCTCCTGAGCTTCTAAATCTTTGATGCAGAGAATTCCGTTCTTGCTTACTAACAGAACCAACCTTGCATTTGGGGACGCAAGGGCTCCAGCGAAAGAACACATTTCCCAGCCAACGAGACAAAAGCAGAATGTGAGATTGCTAGAAAAGGCCCTGTAAACTTGCTAAGTCAGCAAGAACCCCCCTCACCCCCATCTTTCCTTGCACACCCCTCCCCTGCTTCCTACAATGGGAACATGCCAGTGGGCACCATCTTGGACCACGAAAAGTCTGAGAATGGAAACCAGCAATGCCCTAAGCATGGCAGTGCAGAAAGATAGACAGTATTGTATATCTCCGTCCAATTCCTCAAGACCTGTTTCTTGCGATGGAGAAATACACTTCTAAATTTGTTTAAATCACTGTTACAAGGTTTTCTATAATAAATACTCAAGTCTCATTCTGCCTAACACATTTCAGAGGCCTCATGCTTGTTCCCGCAAACAATGCTTTGTTAATTTATTCAAGTGAATATAAGGAATATTCAAAACTTGCTCATCCTGATCTTTCCTCTCGGCTCCCACTGCCCCTCCCTAATTTCAAATTTCAAATGATTCCAGTCTCTCAAAGATCCAATGTTTACGGTGGCTTATTCTTTTTTATTTTGTTTCCCTGGAGTGTAAGCATCTAACCTTTTAAGAACCAAATCTCACTTTTTAATTTTTTTGACATCATAAAGTAATTATACTGAACATGCTAACCATAATATAAACAGAGGGCCCTCAAAGTCCCCCTGATGGTCTACTAATATGAAGAAATTACATCAGGGGCGGCTCCTGTGGCTCAGTGAGTAGGGCGCCCGCCCCATGTAACAAGGGTGGCGGGTTCAAGCCCAGCCCCGGCCAAACTGCAACAAAAAAAAATAGCCGAGCGTTGTTGCGGGCGCCTGTAATTCTGGCTACTCTGGAGGCTGAGGCAAGAGAATTGCCTAAGCCCAGAAGTTGAAGGTTGCTGTGAGCTGTTTGACGCCACGGCACTCTACTGAGGGTGACAAAGTGAGACTCTGTCTCAAAAAAAAAAAAAAAAGAAAAGAAAAGATATTACATCAGAACACCTTGAGCACATTCCTATTGTCTGAAAGCTTTAGGTCAGCATTGCAAGAAGCAGCAAGTAAGTGACAAGGTGGGTGAAAGGAATAAAACACTTTCAGGAGTCCATGAAGCCAGAATTTGTCAAAAAAAAAAACATGCCTAATAAACAAAGCAGCATCAAAACAATCATTATGTTAGCCTTTATAGGTGTGTGTGTACCTTCTGTTTAACAGGCAAAAAAAAAAAAAAAAAGTTCATTGGAAATGTGGTGGAATTTGCTATAAAATCTAAAATGTCCAAATCTTGCCAAAGCTTAAGAGCATTAAGATGAGGCAGGGCTCCATGAAAGAGAATGGACTAATCCAAACAACCAATCACTTTTTATAAAAAAGCAAAACCCATAACTTTCAAATAGAAAGTCAGGGTGCCATCTTCCTATATTATTTACTGCAGAGAATTCTTTCGCAGCTGAAGTGATTTCAAAGGGAAATTCCTAAGCTCCTTCAGCCCAACAGGGAAGGGCTGTGCGACCACCAGCAAGTTCTTTAACTACTCAGAGCTTCAATCCTCATCTATTTGAAGAAAGAAAATAATAGGGCCTTATTCATAGGTTGAAGTGAGGAAGAAATGGGACACACTGCATATGGAAAGCAGAAAGAAGTGTTTCACACGAAATGCCAGTGGTTCTTCCCCATTCCTTCGTCACAGGCCCCATATGGGGGCACACACCTGTGGTCTCGGCTACTTGAGAGGCCCAGAAAGGAAGCGGGCTTCAGCCCAGGAGTTCAAGAAGACGCTAGGTAACATAAGAAGATTCCCATGTCAGGAAAAAAGAAAAAGAAAGAAAAGAAAAAGAAGAATCTATAAACTAAACACAAAAAACATTGGGATCCTTCCCCTAGTCACATGACAAGTTGTCAATAATTTTAGGGAGTCCGTAGGAGCCTCTAAAATGCAAAGACCACCAAGTTACCTGCAAACTCTCACTAAGACATCCAAAGAGTCCCAGCATCAAAACTAGAACCAGGTATCTCCTATTCCAGGGCTGTTCTCCTTCAACCAAGTCATGTTTCCTAATTTATAAGCTAAAATTATATTTAAAGCACCCCTCAGCCCGGAATATACCATACTTTTACACAATGTTTCCTTTGTAAACCCTGTTAGGACAATGTTTTTTGTTAAAGTAGCAAGAAGGGAAGTTAAAAATAAAAAGCGCAGAAATAGAATCACACATACCTGGGCCACCATAATCTAATCTATAAAAAAATAACTATACTTCTCATTTACAAAGACTAAGGTTACCTTAGCACAATCGTGTAGATCTAAGTTTAAGACCTGTGTTTAGGAGGTATAACACTTAATCCCAGGCTTTAAAACTCTACCTTAGTTGATTTAGGCAAAGATCATCATAGGTGAAACTGTAAGAAGAAAGGCTGATAAAGAACATTACAGAATAACGTACAGGTGACCCCACTGGCTCAATGCCAGTGTCCCCAACAGTGGACCAACCAGGCTTCCCAAAGGGACGCGGCAGAAAGGACACACAACAGTCCAGAATATGACCTACACTTTAGTGTTTACTTCCATTTGACTGCACACATGAGAGAAACAAGTTAAATGAAATTGCAAGCAGGCAAACAGAATGTGGGGCATTCTAGAACCCAGCAGAGGTATCTTTAACTGAGAAGGGCATGAAGTAGGGGAGAAGGCATAGCGTGCTCTAGACTAAAACTGACTTTAGTAAGGCGGCACCCATAGCTCAGTGGTTACGGCGCCAACCACATACATGGAGGCTGGTGGGTTTGAACCCAGCCTGGGCCAGCTAAAACAACACTGACAACTGCAACAACAACAAAAATAGTCAGTGTTGTGGGCGGGTGCTGTAGTCCCAGCTACTTGGGAGGCTGAGGCAAGAGAATTGCTTAAGCCCAAGAGTTGGAGGTTGCTGTGAACTGTGATGCAACAGGACTCTACCCAGGGTGACAGCTTGAGACTCTGTCTCAAGAAAAAAAAACTGACTAACGAATTATCACAGCAAAGTGCAACATGTGAGCCTTATTTGGATCCTAATTCAAACAAACATTTTGTAAACAATCAAGAATATCTGGGCAGCACCTATGGTTCAGTGGGTTAGGGTGCCGGACCCATATACCGAGGGTGGTAGGTTCAAACCTGGCACCAGTGAGCTAAAACAGCAGTGGCTACTGCAACAAAAAATATCCAGGCGTTGTGGTGGACGCCTGTAGTCCCAGCTACTTGGGAGGCTGAGGCAAAAGAATGGTTTAAGCCCAAGAGTTGGAGTTTGCTGTGAGCTGTGTCACCACAGCACTCTACCCAGGGCAACAGAGTGAGACTCTTGTCTGAAAAAAAAAAAAAAAAATCAAGAATATCTGCATGTGGACCCAGTATTAAGTGACACCAAATACTATCTGCTAGTGGAGATACTAGCATGGTGGATGTGTAAGAAATTATCCACTAGTCTTACTCATGCACACTGAAATATGCTGTAATAAAATGCCATCAGATCTAGGATCTGCTTCCAACTACTTCAGCATTAGCAACAGCAGCAACAACAAAAATGAATGAATGAAGTGAACCAACTACCCAATCAACTATTGGATGTGGATGTGGGTCGTGGGCGAGGGGTATAGATTCCTTATGCCGTGATCTATTTCCATGCATGTTTAAAAATGTCCATGATTGAAAAATAAAAACAAAGCTCTTATCTTCTGAAGACTTTTAAGAGGTGAAACGGAAGCAAAACTGTCTCTTCCCCTTAACTTACTCATTCATGAGAACATGTTCTTGATGAAATCTCAGCAACTGGAAAGAACCCAAAAGGGCATCTAGTTCAGGAATTCCGGCTGCAAGCCAGAAAAACCTATAAAGCCCATCAGAACTACCAATTTCCCCCACCGTACGTCAGACCTATTGTATCAGATTCTTCCAGGAGGGGCCACAGAAATCGCAATTGCTCTTAAGTACCACAGGTGACTGTGAGGCAATCTGATGCTTCCCTTTCCTAAGTCCCAGCCCAACAGTTGTCCAACAGGATATGCGTGCCAAGCCCTTGGGGACAGGGGAGCATTTCACATTCTCACTGCTATGTCAGGCTTAATGGTCTTCTCTGGCGCAGGAAACAAAAAGTGGAATGGCTAACTCAATGCACACAACTTGCAAGGCCTCCTTTCTCACCAGGTGCATTCAGTCATTGCATCAAGGCCAACCTCAGTGAGGGAGCCACTGCCAAGTAAAATTCCGTGGGAAAAGAACAAGTTTACCTGCAGAGCCAAAGGGGCTTTCACTGGGCAGAGTATCAGAGGAAATGCCTTCCTTTAACTCAGCTAGCCACAATGAAAAACCCCCAGTGACTGGGCCAGGGTTGGTAGGGTGGAAGGATCTGGAGGGTACCTGGAGGTCTATGCCGCCACCAGTTGGCCCCAGGGTAACACAAGGAAAGAGGGGAAAGAGGAAAATCCCAACACCCTTTGCCTTTGTTCCCACGGCATCATAAACAATGGGAACAAACTCTCAACCACAAAAGTGACTGGCATTTGATCAGAAACATGTCAGTACAGGTCAGGATGGCTGGGAAGCCAGAATTCAACATTCAAATCCTGAAAAACCATTCCCTTTCAATAGGCAATATCTGTGTTTATCCAGACTGAAACCCCCGCCCCTGGAAAACATGACTCTCAGAAGCCAGTGGTAGGGGGCTCCTAGAGGGTAGTACAGTTTCCCTAGTGGGCCTTGCACACAGCATCCAACACCACCTGTCACCCCCTCCCACAGATGACTGGTGAATAATCCTCCCAAGTCTTACGGAACCCTTTGGAATTGGTCTTGTAAAAGATTTCACAATGTACGTTTGCTAAATTACTTTTATATGCACTAGCATTACGTCAAACACAGAGACTCAGGCACTCAGCAACTTGCAGACTCCACTCACAACAAACTAAATAACCCTGTTTGGAGACAGGGTAGTGCAGAGACAACAGAGACCTTCAATACCACAGAACTCCGTCTTTCTAATTAAAAGTGGCACACTTTGATTGTTACAGCTTTAAAAAAAGTAAGGACTTGGGGAAGGAGAGGCCCAGGAACTTATGAATATTCACGTTTGCACACTTGATCCAGACATCATCTGCACCAGTGATCAAAGTAAAGCTCATCAGTGCCCACATCTTTCCTTTTCCCAGGCAACGCCCCTCCCCAAACCCTGTATCTCCGCCCCTTATCTTGCATATAAATTCTGGGTGAACCAGCACTGGGGGATAAACATGTCTAGTGCGAGCAAGGAGAAATATGGCTGTACCACTTCCTTATGCATATTCTTCTGTGCTAAGGACAAGTAGAATATTCTCAGGCTCAAGATTCAACTTGAAACAGAAACACGTTTCTGGTGAGAAAGAAATTAAAGGCTACAACCCTGCACAGCCGCTGACCTCACACAATGGCGGTCCTGCACCCGAACCTGAACTTCAAAAAGAGTTTTAAAACAGAACACCAGCTGCACACAGCAGCATTATTAATACAAAAAACAAAGCTGGGAAATACAGGCACATGAAAACTTAGTGGAGGGAACCTTTCTCTGGCAATTTTAGCTGCGACTGTACTACTTTTCAGAACTGAAGGTCAGGTCACAATTCTGTTTTCCACTTCTCACAATCAACCCTATTCTACTGCACTGATCACAGTGCCTTGAAAGAAAGGTAAAGCAATTCATTAAAACTGGGTTCTTTTAGTCAATCTTGAAGTGCAAACTAAGGCTTTAAAGTCAAAATTCAGTCTCCAACGGAAATATTACCCTGAGCCAATTTTCTATATTCATGGAGTTCCAAAGTTGTCAAACATATATATATACATACACACATATGTACACACTGGATTTCATGAAAGTCACCTG
This sequence comes from Arctocebus calabarensis, assembly GCA_963573935.1. Classification (NCBI taxonomy): domain Eukaryota; kingdom Metazoa; phylum Chordata; class Mammalia; order Primates; family Lorisidae; genus Arctocebus; species Arctocebus calabarensis. The sequence continues at coordinate 10,866 of CAUYON010051278.1, read as the reverse complement.
GACAACTCAGGTCTGTTTGGTCTTGGAGTATGTGAGTATACTCAGGTCCTTCCCAATGGCCATGGTGTCCATTCATTCAACAACACAGAGAAGTTGCCTTTTTCCAAGTTAATAGAAAGAAAAGAAATGCCACATCGAATCCCATAATGGCACAAATGAATGTATGTTCTATGTACGAATGACTAAATAAATAAGCCTTTTGCGGAAAAAAAAGAAAGAAATGCCATTTTCCTCTAGTCCTTGGTGGCAATTTTCTTCAAATGCACATCACACACACAAACACACATCCCTCACAGCTAATGGCTGCCCTTGGAATATGAACCTTTGTTTAAACTCTAAAGCCAAAGTGGTCCACCCACATTGAGGGCTGACAGATACTGAGATCCCATCAAGTCTGCAAACCACAGGTATGTGATCATGAGACTACATCAGTGGGATATCCTCAAATAGTATGAACACTAAAAATAGTACATAACTAATACGCTTAGGCAAAGGAAGTTCCTTACAATTACCTAAATGAATCCAACAAAATGAAACCCATTTACAACTGCTATTTCAGTATGGAAAACAGAAAGTCATTGTTTAATGGAGAAAAAGTAAAACAAATTTTGAGTTCCAGACACAGAGGCTTACCTGACTCCTCTCTTTGTCCACTTTCTTAAAACACTTATTCAATGACAAATTATGTCTCACTGAGTTTTTCCACCCAGTAGGTGCATTTGCAAAATATGGAAAATGTCCCAAGATCCAGTTGTAGATATCCTTTACTGGCAGACGCTTGCTTGGAGAGTCCTCAATGGCCATAAATATGAGGCAGCTAAAAGAGTATGGGGGTTTGCAGTTGGGGTTCTGCCTGGCATCATAGGGCATGTCAGAGTGGGCAGGGGATGGGGGGGTGTCATCGTCCAGGTCCTGGACAGGGCTGACACTCCTGAGGACAGACTCCCCAAAGCTCTTCAGCAAGTTCTTGCTCTCGTGCAGCCAGTTCAGGTTGGTCAGCTCTTCATCTTCCATGGCCCCCTCTTCTAATTTGATGTCAGGCAAAGAAAAGTCGAGGTCATCGTCTTCCTGAAGGGCCTTGGAGAAGCTGCTGCCCCGGTAACACTGACTCAGTCCACTGGAGACACTGATTCCTGAGCTTTCTGGCTTCTTACTGGGAGGCATGACTGGACCCATTTACGTGAAGGCTCCTGGTGAAGATACCACAAAAAAAGATGAGCTGGTGAACCCCAAAGCAGAAAGGGAGCTTGGGCCCTCTTACTTCTCTTGCCTCCCCCTGCCACCTCTACAGACCCCCTGCTACGTAGGACTAACACCAGGTGATTCCCACACTAAGCAACACAAACCCATAATCCCAACACATACAGATACACTAAGAAGAAAAATGAGTCCACGATTCATACAGCAAGGTGACCTAATGCCCCTTACATAGAACAAGACTGAAAATATTTACAGCACCTTTAGTGTGCAAATACATCATTCAAAGAATGGCAAATTTCACAACGGCTTCTTCCTACATCTATGAAGACTCTCACTGTAACCCTGGGAAATTCAATTTTTTTTTGGTGCCTCAGTTTCTCTATAATACATGAATACACGTATAAAATTCTTTCAAGCTACATGATGAACACTGCAAAGTAAACACAAAGCAGACTTATGTCACACCATATTATCAAGTCTCATTGTTTATCCTTCTAAAAAAAATGCCTATAAGTTTATGGCCAGTTGGTTCAGATTATAGTCAGCTGTTTCTATATGAAGACCTTTAGGAGGGCCTCAGTGTGACACGGCCACAATGAGCACCATCAATTTGGTTATTTTTGTTGCTTTTCTTTCCCCACAAAACTCATGACCCAAAACTGTGTAACTTTAATTACATTTGGCAATTCTAAAGAACAATGACAAGGAATCCTGTGGATTCAAACTGCAGAAAGAAGTACATTAAATCTGATTGGGACACTACTACAAAAAAGAGAGAGAAAGCAAGTAACTTCAGACACTACTTGAATAAACAGGAATGTAAGATAAGCCATTAACTGGAATCAGAATTGGTGAAAAGTCAAGCCAGCTTCAAGACAGAAGGACAACTGCAACAAAAATTGCCACAAAATTTTATCCCTCCCCCACCACAATCTCCATTTTTATCCATGACCTAGAATAGAGAGTAAAATAATATCTGATAAGAAGAAGAGTTGTCAAGTCCACTAACTGAACGACTCCTACAGAGGCAAAACACATTTAACTCCCTTGCATGTGATTGAAGAACAGTGCAGATCATGAAGAAGTTCTCCCACTCTCCATTTAGCAGAGCTAAAACAATGTGTCTAGTTTTAATCCCCACCCCACCCCCCAGGAAAAAGACCAAAGAGAAAAATGAACACACATATCAAAAGTAAAAAAAAAATGTGATCTAAGTCTCTTAATATCCATTAATATTACACCTGAAACAACCTTCGATACACTGCAGCTGGGGAAGGTCTAGAACAGGGTTCTAGAAAATGTAACGAAGGGCGACAAATGGCTGCAACACTTTCCTTTTTCCAAAAGGTAACAAATGGAACCTGCTGGACACAAAGTTGAGATGCCCAGCCCTAAAGAGAGAAAACCAGCATGGGGCATCACAGTTCAACCCAAGCAGGGCAGTCTTGATGCCTCAAGCTCACCCATAGGAAATATTTCTTTCTGTCCAATAAGGAAATGACCCTGAGTAGTACAGGACACATTTTCAAGAAAAATATAAGCTAGTGTCTTAAAAGTTTCATACCAATGGGAGGGTAGGGGACAGTTGGTTTTTGCATGTCCCTGACTGCCCCGCATTGGTGTGCAACTGTTAAGTGTGAGGATATGACTGAGTACAGATTGATACTGCTTTTAACTTCTTTGTGAACACATCAAAGCTAGGCTTGTCTCCAAAAGTTTCCTCAGATCCCATCAGAAAATTTGGACTTACTAGTGCGTCCACACAGTAAAATACAAAAGGGAACTACGCAGCCACTGAAGTCAACTTTAGCTCCAAATGAAAGTTTTACGTCTCCTGAGCTTCCAAACAGGAAAATTATATCATGGCTGACAGTAAAGTAATTTAATTGCACTGTTGCTATGACAACATGCTGCTCTCTTTCTTTTTAATTTGCTTATTTGTCAGTAGCTTCCCAAAGGAGCTCACACGCTATTCTCCATGTTTTCTTTTGTTTTAAACAAACACTGCCAGCAATATGGTTTTATCAGACAAACGGCATTGTCAAGAAAAGAGGGTCAAGGGGGTTCAGTACCCTTGGCTCATGCGTGGGTACTGCTTTGCCTGGGTACTGCTCTCCAGCTAACTGCATCCCTACAAATCCCGCATTTTATGGCAATGTATGAAGAGCCGCTGATCGCTGCAGTTCCATTAAAAAAAAAAAAAAAAACAGTTCCCAGAAACCACAGCTGAGGAGTTTCCCATTATGATACTCTAACTACAGAACTCGCCAAATCTTTTTTTTCCTCCTGTTTTGGGGAGTGGGGGTTAGAATCTGGATCATGTGAGTCTGCAGTTAAGCAAACACTTTTAATCTGCTGCCAACAAGATTGCTCCACCAGATACGCAAATAGTTATTCACTGGTGACCTCCTTACAACTTTTCCATTTGTTATTGGTTACGTTCACTACACACACACCCTTTTTTTGTTTTTTTATGACTTGCTGTGTTTTTTTTTTTTTACGGAGAAAATGCAGCAGGAAACCTTGGTTTCTTGCCTAGTATCAGAAGGTCTCCAAATAACTGACAAAGACTTTACTGGCCCCGCTCTAAACAGATGTTCCATGTGAACTTTCAAAAGTTGAGAAATCCTCACCAAGCTGAGCAAGGCAGCCGCGATTCTGGGGGACCGGGCAACCCCCCCTTCACACGCGCGCGCGCACGCACGCGCTCCACTCCAGACTACTGTACTTGTCAAAAACATTTCAAGGGGACCTGCGGGAGCGCCGATTGGCTGCACCCCGCGTCAATCGGCGGTGTTGCCAGGCAACGGGGAAACTGCTCCTCTCCGCGCACACAGGGCAATTGGGAGCTCGCATACCTTCACTGCCGGTCAGATGTCATAAACCTTTTATTGGCCGCACCGCAGCGAGCCTTAAAAACAAATCAATAAAAGCCTGCCGTCCCCCAACTTGTCTAGGGCCCAAAGAGGGTTTCAAAGAGGGCCGGGGCAAGGAGGGGTCGGGCCTCGAGGGTCTCCGGAGACGTTCACTGCTGGTGCCAAGTCTGCACAGTTTGAGGGTGGAAGGAGATCTTTGTTAGGAGCCTGCTCCTCATTCTTGGGGTCTCACCAGATCGGCACCCCTCCCTCGTCCCGAAACGGCGGAGATCCCGTCCTCCGCAGACAATACCAACTCTGTTCCTCCCGGGTGTCTTTTCAGAAATCCAAGCACCGGGGCAACAGCCCGCACGTCGGGGCAGGAAACTCTCGGACCGGGCAACTTCCCCACTCCGGGACTCCGGCTGCCCCTGCTTCGGACCCTCCCCCCAGGAACCGCGGAGCCTCCCGTCGTCGGAGAGCTGCGAGGTCGCCTGCAGGACCGCCTCCGAACAGTCCCCCGCCCCGAGTCGCCCCCGGCACACTCGGGAGCTGGCGGGCGCGGGAAGCGCACTCACCTGGCCGGAGCTGGGCGAGGAGGCGCGGGGGCGCCGCTGCCCTTCAGCGGGAGCCGCCAAACTTTCGCGGGCGCCCAGCGGGCATCGCTTGGTGGCCCGGCGAGGGGCGCGCGGGCGCGGCGCGGCGAGCCCGGGGCGGCGGGGGGCGGCCGCGGGCGCGGGCGGCAGGGGTGCGGGGGTCGCGGCGCGGCATGGGACCTGCGGCGTCCGCCGGGCGCGCCGCGCGTCCTCCGGCCGGCCCCGCCGCTCTCCCCGCCCCGTCCCGCCTCCCGCTCGCCTCCGCCGCGGCGCGTCGGGCCGGGGCGCGCCGAGCGGCGAGAAATTGTTTCCACTGCAAACAAAAAAAGGCGACACATGACCAGGCAGGAGGAGGGGAAGCGCGGGGAGGGAGGAGATCGGAGGGGAGGGACGGAGCGCAGGGGGCGGAGGGAGCTGGAGAGAAGGAAAACGTGGGCCTGGCCGCCGGCGGCCTGCGGCGCCGGGCGCGAACCCGCCGGGGCGGCCCCAGCCCGCGCCCCACGGCCCTGGCCTGCCTCGCGCCCCGAGCCCGGGCACTCTGGAGGCGCAGCCGGGACCGAGGCTGGAATGGGCCGCGCGGAATCGCCTCTTGCTCCACGGCAGGACAAGGGTGGCCGGCGCGGGCCCGGCGACCGGGGGTGGCGGGGCAGGTAGGACGGGTGGCGCGTGGCCTGTCCCCTCCCGGACTCTGGCCACGCGGGCAGGTCGGCGCTGCACCGCTGGCAACGTGTCGCGGGAACGCTCCTACCCCAACCGCACGCCTTACATGGCTCGGAAAGTAAAAATAAAAAGAATTACGAAGCGCTTAAGGCTCGTGAGGGTGAAAAGAGGCGATTCCTCTTCTCCCCAACTACTGCGTCTGGGCGGGACTCCCAAGGTCGCCTGAGCCCTCCCCCAGCGCCCACCTCATGCCATGCGGAGGGAAGAAAGGCACAGCAGTCTTCAGCCCAGGTGGCCGCGCGACTACCAAGAGGAAGGGTGGCCATTACAGAGCAAGAGGAACGTCCTGAAGCACATGCCGCCGGGTCTCTCCAGCGTCAGTGTACTGTGCTGAGGGCGCGGCTGGCCTGGAGGGAAAGCATGTCTCATCACCCCCTTGGCACTTAGACCTCTCAAGAAGTGGGCATGGCAATTACCAAGCCACCCAGCTAATGCTGCAGCCACCACTCCTAGGCCCTTAGTGCTTCCAAAGAATGGGTCCCCACTACACCAAGCAGCTACCTTTGGAGAGGAGAGGAGCGAGTCCCACGGGACACGCTGGTGGCGACATAAATAGAAATCCGATTGCACAACACTCCCAGGTAGCCAAGTCGGTGGTTTCCTCTACATAGGAGAAGCCAGAGGTACTCTTCCTGGCACCCCAAACTGAGCCAGTGGACAGGCCATGGTGAGCTGTCTGAACACAGCAGATAAACCAGCAAGAAGGCCCGAATGGAACTCCCTCCACCACACAGTGCCTTTTAACTTAGCTGAAGAGGAGTGAAGGGAGAACACCATACCCAGCTTTGAAAAATTTTTTCTGTGTCAAAAAATAAGGAAACCTCCCCTGAACAAATCTTTATGATGGTGGGTGGCTAGTCGTCAGCAAGGATGGGCCTTTCGGAATCAAGTGGAGACTTTACTACTTCCAGGTGTAGGGCATCTCCCATCCAGGAGACAATTCACAAGTGGGAGCCCAGGGGTAGCCCGAGGTCATCCAACCCCAAACCTCTAATTACTGAGCATTGATGGGACTTACCCAAAGTCACTAAGCAAAAGGTACAAGGACAGAGACAAATTAGATCATCTCTGAAGTCTCAGGGTCAGAAATGGTAGGAAAGCTGGGGTAAGACAAGCTCAGACTCCTATGGCTCAGCCTAGATTAGGTTCAGCTGGCCATCAGCCCATCAGTTGAGGGTGCTTAATCTTTACCAGAAAACCAAGGCCAAGACCTTTGTCCAAAACCCTGCTGGCCTGGAGAGGAAGAAACTGTCCCTTCCACACACCCCCCTTTCCATCACCAGCTCTCAGTTCTCAGCCCTCCTAGTTGTCCAGCCACAGTCACACAGCAAGAAATCTCTTAACATTAAGTAGAGGTGGCACATTATTTTCACCCCAGTCCTTTTATTCCTTCTCGGAGTTCAAAAAGAGGGACTGTATGTAGTGCCTGTGGCTCAGTGAGTAGGGTGCTGGCCCCATATACTGGAGGTGGCAGGTTCAAACCCAGCCCAGCCAAAAACTGCAAAAAAGGCGCCTGTGGCTTAACAGGCTAAGGCACCAGCCACGTACACCTGAGCTGGTGGGTTCAAATCCAGCCCGGGCCCGCCAAACAACGACGGCTGCAACCAAAAAATGGCTGGGTGTTGTGGCGGGCGCCTGCAGTCCCAGCTAATTAAGAGGCGGAGGCAAGAGACTCGCTTGAGCCCAGGAATTGGAGGTTGCTGTGAGCTGTGATGTCACAGCACTCTATCCAGGGTGACAGCATGAGGCTCTGTCTCAAAAATAAATAAATAAAATAAAAAATATATATATTAAAAAAGAGGGACTGTAAACCAAAGGTCATTGCATAGGAAGTATGTCATTCTTAAAACTGGGCAAGCTCTTAGCCTCTAGTGTCTGAACCACTCTTCCCAGGTGAACAAAATGTGAAGACAGCAAGCCCTGCACCAGAAGAAGCCTGAAGTAGAGGCTGGAGTGTTAATCAATTACCTTGCTTTCTTTGTGTGTGTTTGGTTTTCTGCGTTCTCAGATATACTTCTTAATTTCCCTCTCCCATTACAGATGAGGAAAGAGGTGTAAGAAGGTGTCGCCCTGAAGAGGAAGTAGTGGATTCAATATGGAGATCAATGTACACCTGTCTGTCTATCCATTGAAATCGGGGAATGCATACCTTTGCCGGAAGCCAAAGGATGGCTTCATGTGGCCTTTTGCACCTTGTCATCCTATTAAACCTCAGCTCTGGGACATGCTCTCCCACATAAATGCTGATGGGCAAATTCACTTGGGAACAACCCTGTACCCAGTTCTCCTCATGAACTTTCCAAAAGGACCATTGTGTCTTAGACCCTGAGAAGTCTTAAAGAAACAAGTGGAACTCTTTAATGCACTATCTTGTTCACGATGCTTTACACACATACCTGACAGCAGAAGTCTATGTTTACCCTGGAACTCCCCTTGGGAAACACTTCCTGACTGGGGACTTGATGGGTCCATTCTGCAGCCCCATCTGGGCCTGGGCAGAAGAGCACATGAGTCTCTAGAGACAGAAGACCTGGATTCTAGGCCCATCAACCCCCAGTTCTTCCTCCAGGGAAAGGAAAGAAATTCCCTTTCTTGATGTTTTGTGCATTCTTCTGCTAACTGGTTCTCTGGGCAGGAATATTATTGGTTATTACAGCAATGGAAGAGTGCAGTAAAAGTCGGACATACGCCCCCTCGAGGCAGTAACAACTGAGTAGGGAAGAAGGTATAGGTGGGAAGACTGGAAAGACTTTCCAAAGCAAGGAAAAGTCAGAGCCAGGCGTGGAAAGATGGTCTCCTGGTCAGGGATCCTTCAAACAGAAGCCTGCAAAAAAGGACACATAAAAGGAAACTAGTGGGGCTGCGCCTGTGGCTCAGTGAGTAGGGCGCCGGCCCCATATACTGAGGGTGGTGGGTTTGAACCCGGACCTGGCCAAACTGCAACAAAAAAATAGCCGGGCATTGTGGCCGGCGCCTGTGGTCCTAGCTACTCTGGAGGCTGAGGCAAAAGAATCGCCTAACCCCAAGAGCTGAAGGTTGCTATGAGCTGTGACGCCACGGCACTCTACCAAGGGCGACAAAGTGAGACTTTGTCTCTAAAAAATAAAAAGGAAACTGGTATACGCCTGGGCCGGCAACACAGCTAGGATGCACAGAACTGGGGAGGTGTCAGGCAGTTTTCCCTTCCTTCTGAGACCTCATGTCTATCCATTCCTCCATACGTCTGCTCCACTCTCCTCCCCCCAGACTGGCTTCTTCTGCTTGCTGATGGCCACACATGGCTGCCAGTACCCGGTCCTCAGGCCTTCTGACTCTTAGCACTGACCACCTTTAGACTGCCTCGAGTCTGCCACTGCACAGTTCAGATTCTCAGTGAAATCCTGTAAGTGGGCTGGCCTGATTCAGATAACTTGTCACCTGTCGTTACCTACTGCTGACAGCTGAGACAAGGTGAAACATTTGGTACAAGAGGCCTGGGGACGGGAGAGGAGCTGACTCTGGAAAAGAGGACATCTAGTAAAGATGGGTCGGTGCTTAATCTGAAAAAGAGGAAGGGGTGTTCTAGACTGAGCTTCTCAAGTGGGGATGCCCATCAGAACCACCCAGGAAGCCACACCTAATGAATCAGGCTCTCCTAAGGTGGTGCCCAGGCTGGTGCATTTGGAGAAAGCACCATCAGACCATTCTGCTCATGACCGCTGTTCTAGGTAGGAGAAATGAATGGCAGAAACAGATTTATCAAATATGACTTGACTGCATTAAAAGATGCACCTGTTCATTGGACGAGTATCTACTGAGGGCCTACCAAGTACATGACACTGTGTTAGGTGCCAGAGATACCAGACCTTTGTCCCAATGGAGCATATACATTAGTGAGTGAGAGTGTAAGCATCAGATCACGAAGCTCCTTGAATACCAGGATAAGCAGTTTATATGCACTAAGTTCAGGGAGCAAAGGTGGTTCACTAGATTATTCTTGAGCCCAAAAGATACACTATCAGAAATAGGATTTAAAAGACGAAAGGGATGGTAGAGCCAAGATGAATTTTGAGAGAGGAAGGCAGAAAGTGAAAGACCAAAAGCCAGCATAACAACTCAGAAATCATCGCAATAATCCATACAAAAGGGAATAAAGACTTTTTTAAAAATGTGATTTTAAAAATGGGAAATGTTAAAATAGTGGTTCCCTCTGAGTGTTAGGGTTATAGGATACCTTTCTTTCATACTTGTTACATTTTGCAAATGTTCTGCAATAACTACCCATTATATTTGCAACGTCCTAATGATAAGGGGGCAAAGGTTCCATTAGAGCAGTGGTTTGCAAACTTGAGTAGGCATTAGAATTACACAGCTTTCTGGCCCCCACCCCCTAAGCTTCTGGTTCAGGAAGTATGGGTTGGGCCTGAGAATCTGCATCTCTAATAAGCTCCCAGGTAGTAATGCTGCCTCTGGTCTAGGGACCACACTGTGAGACCCACTGAATTCAAGAATAGTCAGTGAGGCTGGAAAAAAACATATGCGAGTCTTCAAAGGAAAAGCCCAAGAGTATTTGTCAAATGACTGAATATGAGAAGAGGGAGTGAGATTATGGTCAAAGATAACTCCTCAATCGTGGGTTGACTAAGAGTCTCTTTGAGATAACGTATGAGAATGCCGTTTGTAGTTGTAAAAAGCTCCTCACTTCCTTTCCTTCTATAAAGAGAAAGAGCCCCTCAGCCAGAAGACCCTTCACCTGTCAGTGAGTTTAAAGGCTTCATCAAGCATCATTGAGCTTTCTGGCCATCCTCTCTTAGAGCTTTCCTTTTGTGCATTCGTGGTGTTTACGTGACAGATTCTGAAGGGTGGAGCCTGGGAAAAGGTTTATTAAAATTTCTCCAGCAGGGAATAGAGCCAGGAGGCTTACATGAGGAGGAAAGGAAGGGGGTGTGGTAAGGAAAAGTACAGCAGAACCGGTGGAGTGAAGTTCATTAGCTCAGCTGCCCTAGCTCGCTAAACCTGAGCTTGTCAAGTCACCTACGGGAGGCAAAATGGAACTATAGAACGTGTCGAGTCCTCTTTGACCATAAACACAAGTGTGAGCTGATGATCCTGAATCCAGATGTTAGTTCATGCAGTCAATGGTATTAATTAAGCACCTAGCTACTCTAGACCTTTTCTTGAGTGGAGGGGACTAGGAAGGAACCAGGGGAAATAAAAAATGAAGCACCTGCCCTCAAGGACGGGAGGAGGTTTGCAAACACATATGAAACAACCAGAAATAAACACACACCTAGAGCCTCAGACCAAGACAAGAGGCAGCGTTGCACAGTGGTTAGACACAGGCTAGGTTCGTACTCTGGTTTGGTTTTGTTTTGTTTTTTTGCAGTTTTTGGCCGGGGCTGGGTTTGAACCCACCACCTCTGGCATATGGGGCTGGCACCCTACTCCTTTGAGCCACCTTTACTATGTGATATTTTAAACTGTGCACACGTTACTTTAATAAATTTTATAGATCT
>CAUYON010051275.1:0-11521 GCA_963573935.1 Arctocebus calabarensis | reverse complement strand
CCACTTCCACAACTGCAAATGTCTGAGCTAGTGATTTCAATACAGTCTCAGAGTTCATACTTGAGGGCTTTGATGTGGCATTGTTATTTTGGGGGGTTGAATGCCTGTGAGAAACAAAGTGCTGAACACTATTGTCCTGAGAACTTGTCTCATTAATTTCTTTTCCTTCATCTATTATTTTGTTAGCCTCTTCATCCAAATCCTTATAATTGTGCTTTCTTATTTCTTTAAGAGATATAACATTGGCCTGTTTTTCATCTCTTACATTAGAAAGTTGGCATTTTTGCACTGTTAGTATTTTTTCTGAATTTCTATGAAAGGAATCATCATCAAAGCCATTATTTGAAAAATATGGCTTATTTATTGGAGAAAGAGATTTTGCTTGTAAATGAGAAGTCTGTCTGCTGTCTGAATCCTCTGAATTCATAGGTACATCAACATTTTGCTTCTCATTCCCTGGTAAAATCTCACTATCTTTCTTTTCAGTTTGGACTTGTAATTTCCTCTGCATGCTTCTGGTGGTTCTCTTAGCGGCAATTCCAGAGAATGAAAAGTCTGAACATGATGTCTCAGCATCAGATGTAGCTTCAGCATGTGACTGTTGGCTTGGATCTGCCAGAAATTTAGCCTTACTTCTGGTTCTTGTTGTCCCTTCTGGGGGAAGCACAATTCTAGAAATACCTGAAACATGAGATTCTGCTTCAGAGACAACTTCTTCATTATGAGACTCATTTGTTGTAGTTATTTTTGGCCTTTTCTTAACACCGGACACTGGAGGGCATGCAATTAAGATCTGTCTTCTCCTAGTTACTCTTAAAATGGTATCCTGGTGCTCAGAAACAGAAGAATAATTTGACTCTGCTTCAGAGATCTCATCATCAGCTGAGGGTTTAGTCACCTCTGGTGGTGAGCCTATAGTTCTGCCCTTCTTTCTGGTTTTGGAAGTTCTAGGGAGTGATCTTGGTTTCCCAGTGGTGTGTGATTCAGCAGTACTTTGGTCATTAGATCCAGATTCCTTCCTGCTTTCTGGATGTGGCTGAGACCCAATAGCAGTGGAATTCTGCAAGCCAGAGAAAACACAATGTAGTTCAGGTATGGCTGGGACAAGGACAAAGCCAATGAGGTACAGCCCCCAAAAGCAAAATTTAAGAGGGCACTAAAAATCCCAAGATTATCACAAAAAATAAAAATATGAGAAACGCCAAGCCTGTGTCTCCTTTTCTTTGTTTTTCAGAGTCTGGCTATCCAGCAGTAGCATGATCACAGCTCACTGCAGCTCGGAACTCCTGGGCACAAGTGGTCCTCCCAACTCAAGTCTCCAGAGTAGATGGGATTACAAGCAACAGCCACTGTGGCCGACCCCAAAATATAAATATTGGATGCTACTTGTACTTGTTTCACTTGCCTCATCTTAGTTGTGGAGCTGAACAATTAAAAAGAGTCTTTCTCCATTCTAGTGATACATTACTAAGGATGTGTTCCACTTCCATCCAGGTTAATACAAAAGATGTAAAGTCTCCATATTTTTTAGTGGCTGAATAGTATTCCATGGTATAAGAATCCAATGTACTCTATTCGAATATGAAGGCAGCAGATGAGCTAATACAAGGGGGGAGGGAGAGGGATGGGGAGATCATGGTGTATGGCATACCTCTTGCAGGCAGGGCACAATTATAAGAGGGACTTTATCTAACAAATGCAATCAGTGTAACCTAATTCTTTGTACCCTCAATGAATCCCAAAAAACAACAACTACAAAAAAATAATTAAAATCAACACAAAAACAAAACAAAACATAAAAGGAGTCCAGAAAGCAGAACAATTAAAAAGGAGAATTTTTTCCACTTAAAGTCAAATATGCTAGGTAATCATATGTTCTGAGCCAAATACAGGGAAAAGAGAGGAGAAGAGGAACATTAATTGAGCAAATAAGTCTTCAGGAAACATCGATGAAATCAGCCGCAGCCCAGACATTAGATAACTGCCAACACTCCTCTGCCGTCAATGCAGAAATAATTAGGAGACTAACACCACCGAGAGCCACCAGGTGGCATCTTTACAGCCCTCCCCACCACACAAGGAGGTGGGGTTGGGCCACCGCCAGCCTCTCCACGTGACAACACCTTTCTCTCCAACTCTACTAAATAAGGCTTGTGCCTAGTAGCCAAGTAGCCAAGATTAACCTCCCTTGGTAAGATTTTTTTTTTTATAATTTTATTGAATCATAATTCTGTACATTGGTGCAATCATAGGGCATGATTCATATACATTCAGAAATGTTTTCATCGTACTGTTAAGATTTTTTTTTTTTTTTTTTAGATAGAGCCTCAAGCTATCGCCCTGAGTGTCGTAGGGTCACAGCTCACAGCAACCTCCAACTCCTGGGCTTAAGCGATTCTTTTGCCTCAGCCTCCCAAGTAGCTGGGACTACAGAGGCCCATCACAACGCCCGGCCATTTTTTGGTTGTAGTTGTCATTGTTTGCTAAGTCCGGGCCGGATTCGAACCCTCCAGCTGTGGTGTATGTGGCTGGCACCTTAGCCGCATGAGCTACAGGCTCCGAGCCTTTAACAGGTTAAATGGCCTGAGGTATGCATCTGCATCAAGGAGTTGAACGACCCAAAGCAAGTCCTAACATCTATTCCACACTAAGAATCGTCTTTTCCAAAAAACAATAAAATAAGACAAAGAAAAGAATTGCCTTGTAAGACCGTGGTAAGGACTAAAGTTTCTACCACAAGCTTATGGCAGTTTGGCATCTAGTATGCCGAAACACGCGGCAAGTCCCAGCCCCTCTCCACTGGTCTTCCTCGGCGCTCCACCTGCCTGAGCGCCGCTCTGAGAAGCAGCAGGAGAAATGGGGTACACCTGCGATTTCCTACCTTCTGCTGGGAGCTTTCAGCCGACGTGGCTTGGATGCTTGTCCGAGCCCGCCCGGACCTGGTGACCACCATCTTCTCGGTCCCCAGCGCCCCAGCAGCCACCGCGCCTTCTCACCGCTCCGGCGCGCCGGAAGTGCGTCAGAGAAGCGCGTCGCTGGAGTTTTCTGTGCGGATCCCAGAAATCGCGAGAATCTTGTACCTGTCTTGGTTCTGCTCCGGCGAGGCACTGAAGGGCGTGGGCTTTTGGCGATCTCTTCGTCGCTGTGGCGGAGAGCCCAGCTTTTTGCCAGGAGAGACCTTCGTGGAAGCAGCGAAACCCGCAGAAACAAAAGGCTTTCGTACTTACTGGTTCGAAGAGATTGGAAAATCCCATCTTCTGCCCTCCTTTCCATCCCTCTTCTTATTCGTTCACTAATTTCAAAGGTTTTGATGTATCCAGGGGATTATGTATACCTTGTTCTTTTCCTTTCTTTTTTTGTTTTAATTTTCTCTATACATATACATGTGTTTATTTGGTTTCCACTTTTTGCCTTCACAAAATTCGAAAGGCTTAACATTTAGTAACAATAACGATGTTTAAGATAAGGACTAGAAACAAAAACCTTGTAAAGAGCGAACCAACATAAATACTTCCAGAAAAGAAATCAGAGGATTGCTGCAACAAAATGTTGAGCAATGATAATAATAATGCAGGCTCGGGGCCTGTGGCTCAACGGGCTAAGGCGCCAGCCACGTACCCCTGAGTTGGAGGGTTCGAATCCAGCCCGGGCCCGCCAAACAACAATGCCAGCTGCAACCAAAAAATAGCCGGGCGTTGTGGCGGGCGCCTGTAGGCCCAGCTACTTGGGAGGCGGAGGCAGGAGACTCGCTTGAGCCCAGGAATTGCAGGTTGCTGTGAGCTGAGATGCTACAGCACTCTATCCAGGGTGACAGCTTGAGGCTCAAAAAATAATAATAATAATAATGCAAAGAAAGTAATATTCACATTGTCAGATAAGAGTATGTCTATCATATGCTTTAACTCTGAGGTTCAGTATGGAATCATCAGTTAACTTCTTATTTTTCTTTCCAAAGTCTCAAAAAATAGACAACTAATATTTATAAATAAAAGTAGAAGATAATTTCAAAAAACAGATCATGCCAAATCTTATAGACAATAGAAAAAGAAGAAATACTTCAAAATCATTCTACTTCATTTGGATATACCTGGTATTAAAATTGGAAAAAATATATTATTATAAAGGGAAATTACAAACGTACTTCACTTATAAATGAGGATGCAATAGCCTAAACAACATATTAACAACCTGAATTAAAAATTAACGTCCAAGTAATGTACTTTGGTCAAAATTAAATCCAATTTATATGAGAATTAGTCACTGTTTTCTTTTCCTTTTCCTCACCCCCCTCCCTCCTCCTTTCTCTGTTTGCTCTCCCCTTCCCCCATCCCCCACTGTGTCATTGTCATTAATTGTCCTCATATCAAAGTTGAATACATAGGATTCATGCTTCTCCATGAGAAGCATGCTTCACTAAGAATAATGTGTTCCACTTCCATCCAGGTTAATACAAATGCTGCAAAATCTTCATTTTTTTAATGGCTTAATAGTATTCCATGGTATACCTATATCACAGCTTGCCAATCCATTCCTGGGTTGAGGGACATTTAGGCTGTTTGCACATTTTAGCAATCACAATCACTAAAATAAAACTTTTTCTTTTAACAGTAATGTACTAGTGTATTATTGGTGAAGTTAAATATAAATAAAATTTAAAGATGTGGTTGGGGTATAGAAATATATATAGAGACAGACAAACACACTCCGGGAACTCAGAGACTAGTTTGAAAACTATATAAATGTGTGATGTGTTTAGGAATTGGTAATAGCTGAAGAGAAGAAATATTAGAGAAATTTTAAGGGAGAGTGACAAATTTCTTTTGTGTGAAAAAATAGAATCAAGAAAAGTGTTTTGGGTTTCTTTCAGGATAAAGGGTAGAGAAATAGAATATGTTTGAAGTGTTAGAAAGGGATTGAAGAAATAAGTAAATGGCAATTATTTTTGGAGGTGAGAAAGGACAAATGCCTCAGCAAGTCTATTCCCTTTTACCATTAGAAAACCATTTTTTTTTTTCCTTAAACTAAGGCACAGATTTTTTTGTGGATACATTGCTTTCCAACTCAAAACTGCTCCTTATCCAGACATAGGTAAGTGACTAAATTTTGGCCAATTACATATAAATCAAGTTTTTTTTTTTTTTTTTTTTTGAGACAGAGCCTCAAGCTGTCACTCTGGATAGAGTACAGTGGCATCACAGCTCACAGCAACCTCCAAATCCTGGGCTTAAGCAGTTCTCTTGCCTCAGCCTCCCAAGTAGCTGGGACTACAGGCACCCAGCACAATGCCTGGCTATTTTTGGTTGTAGTTGTCATTGCTGTTTGGCGGGCCTGGGCTGGGTTTGAACCCTGCAGCTCTGGTGTATGTGGCTGGTGCCTTAGCCGCTTGAGCTATAGGCACCAAACCTAAATCAGGTATTTCATCCAGGACAGTGTCTTAAAAGGGAGAAGGCCCTGTCTGACTTATTAAACTTCATTTTACTTTCTGGAGGTTTTCAGGCAGCAATTTTGTACTGTAGGAACACAAGACATGCTTTAGAGATGGCACAGAAGTGAGGAAGAAAATAAACAACTCAGGAAGCTGCCATCTTAGTCCTCAACAGCCTCCCTCCAAATTTCTTTCACTTTTGAAAGAAATACCTTTTTAAAAAGCCACTGTTATTTAGGGATTTTTCAGTTTGCAGCAGAGCCCAATCAGTACCAACTGAAGAATAAATACAGAGGTGGAAAAGTTTAACCACAAAAGAATACACCTTTGGAGGCAGGAGGGAAGAGTTGATATTTGAAGCAGAGAAGAGAATGTGAATGCAAGAAAATTCAAGTGGAGAGCAGAAAAGGGGATTTGAGATAGTGTCTTTAAGTAGATGGTGATTCATCTCACAAGAACAGAAAAGGGGAATTCTGAGGGATGTGGTAAGGAGCAAAAAGGAATTTTAGTAGGACCAAGTAGCAAGTGAGACTGTGTCAGATAAACAGAAGAGGAAACAGGATAGAATTGAAGAGAAAAGGAGGAAGGAAAGTAAACCAACTGAAGAGGGAGAAGTGGAATGGAGATCAAAGTGACAGAACCACAGCATCAATTATAATAGTTTGGAACACTTACTATCTGGTAGACATTATTCTAAGTGTTTTACGTGTATTCATTCACTTAATCTCTGTAACAACTTTAACGAGCAAATGCATGAAAACAGGACAGGTGGGAGTAGGAAATTGGAAAGAATGTTAGAAAATCAGAGTATAATATTCAGGTGAAAACTTGGCCTCTTTCAAGTAAAAAAAGAAAAAGAAAACCCAAACATTTGCCATTAAGAAACTCAGGTAAAATACTACAATTTAAATGTCAGTACATACTTATAATAAGAGAAGAATGAGCTGGTTTACCAACAGGTCTGCAGACTATAGGCAAAAGTGCTTTTGTTTTCCATAGGCTTACCAGGATTATCATGTTCTTTGCCTAGCCTCTGCTGTACCCAAAGTAGATTTGGGACAAATACAACATAAGAGCATAGCACAGCTGGCCCTTGAACAACTGTACTATGTTTGAACTGCTCAGGTACATTTATTTATACTTGGATTTTTTTATGCTTCCTCATCTTCCTCCTCCTCAGCCTACTCAGCATGACCAGGGTACAGACTTTTATGATGATCCATTTCCACTTGATAGTATTAATAAATATACTGTCTTTTTTTTGAGACAAGAGTCTCACTGTCGCTCTGGGTACAGTGCTGTGGCATCATAGCTCACAGCAACCTTAAACTTTTGGGCTTGAGCAGTCCTTTTGCCTCAGCCTTGTGTAATAGCTGGGACTACAGGCGTGTGTCACTATACCTGGCTCGTTTTTTTATTTTGTAGTAGAGATAGGGTCTTGCTATTGTTCAGGCTGGTCTCAAACTCCTGAGCTCAAACAATCCACCTGCCTTGGCCTACCAGAGTGCTAGGATTAAAGGCATGAGCCACTGTGCCTGGCCATCTTATGATTTTCTTAACATTATTTTCTCTAGTGTACTTTATTGTAAAAATATAGTATAAAATGCATAAAACACCCATGTGAACCCTATGGTCCTGGTCGCCGCAGGAAGGAACCAGGCGTGACACAGATTAGAAATACAAGCTTGCGGGAGGCGGGCTAACCTTAGTTGCAGGGTAACCCTGAGCCCCCTCTGCAATGGCTATTTGTTAAGGTTATATATAACAGGTGTGGAGAGTTAAGGTAACTACATATGAGGACTGCCTGCGTAAGGATTGCCACGTGCTCTCCTCATGTGTTCTTTCCCCACAACCCTCATGAACAACTACTAAGCATCAATGTTTAACACATGCTTACTAGTGAGTGACCGACCTTATCTCATTCCGGAACACTGAGTTATTTGGGGGATGACCCCCAAGTCAGGAAACGTCTCTAGGCTTGCCAGGAGACTGTCCTGTTCTCAGCGTTTCCTTTTAATGTGATAAGAATCAGTAACTGTCCTTTGCAAGCATGGTGTCCAGTCCTCTACACACCCACAATATGTTAATCACTGTAAACCTTCTGCTCAACAATAGGCTATTAGTAGTTAAGTTCTTGGGGAGTCAGAATTTCTCTGCAGATTTTCAACTGCACAGGGGGGTCAGTATATGAATAACAGAACTATTATTCAGGCCCACAGTGACTTCCTGATAAGACTGGCTTCCTTCTTTCTCTCTCACTCTGTAGGAAGCTACCTGCATCTTGTGAGCTGCCCTATGGAGAGAACCTTTGGTCACCAGATGACCAAGGGGAGTACTTGAAGGTGATGGTAGTGGTATTCAGCAGTAGCTATGCAGCACTTTTTCTGGGATGAGTATGTGAACTTAATTGTCCACGCTGGTATGTGCTTTTTTGTGTCTAGCTTCTTTCAGCATAATATTTCTGTAATTCATTCATGTTACTGTGTATACTAGTAGACCATTCGCTTTTTTATTGCTGAGTGGAAATCCATTGTATACCATTGCATACAATTGATTTATCTTCACAACTGTTGTAAGACATTTAGTTGTTTCCAGTTGTTGTATTTGGGCATTTAGAAACAGGGAAAAGAGAAATCAAAACATGAACCTTAAAATGGGCAGATATGCCAAAATCTTGTTTGTATGACATTTTATTTATTTAGTCATTGCTGAGGAACTCACATTACGAGGTTTGCTTCCCTGGCAACCAAACCATATACTGCCATATTCTTATATAAAACCATATATTTTGGGAAGTTAGACAAGTTTCAGTTTCTTTTATAAAATGTGACTTTTCCAGCTTTACTTTCATCTCAATAGAAGCTATTCCATTCTACCTGAAAAGGTGTTTTTATTGAATTTCTAAAGTTTACATATTAACTGCTTTATCCCTTGAAAGGATCTTATTTACAAACAAGGTCGGTAAGGGTCTCTGCCCAGAATGCCCACTATACTTTGTCCTCTGCTCCTACTCTGTAGCTAATTTCTTCAGAGATGACTTTCTTGTCCTTAGCCTGCTACCTAGCCCTTCTTTCCACTTGGCCCCAATCCTTTCCACCACTTCATCATTAACAGATGCATTCTTTTATTTCTTATTCATGGATAGATCTCCTTCTCCCCTACAAATACACTATATGCTCCTTAAAGATAGAAATTATTTTTCATCTGTGTCTCTCAGGAGCACTTTGCACAATACCTACCATACAAAAAGCATTCAATAAATCGCTGTTGAATGAATTAATGCATAAAGAGCTTTGTGGCTTGGATATTTAAAAGTTAGCAATTTATTTTCAAATCATATTCAGTTCGAGTTCAAATAGTTCAAAAGCGATATAATGCTCCACAATGCTTCCAACTATTGAAAAAACTCAATTTAAAAATATACAACTCAAAAAAAATATACAACTCACACTTAAGTTCATAATATAGTAAAATGATGATATTTAATAATGCGTTATATTTTGCTTTTATTTTATAGTATACCACTATAGACATATAAAAAGTAGGAGTCTCTGATTAAAACATTTTCCCTTCCTAAGTATATTTCTAATCCTGAAAACTATAGAAATATTAATGAAATTCATGTTACGTGTTTTTCAAAAATAAAACTGATATGACCTATTACCAACTTTATAGGGAAAAGACAGGTATGTGTTCTGGTACATTAGGAAGCTGATGAAAAAAATACATTCAGAATCACAAGTTAGTGTATTTGAATAGGAAAACAAACGACATGAATGGTTTAAATACCCATTAAAATAGCTTCACACTTCTCTAAATGTACATCTGGCAGAAGGACAAACTGTCAAATATACATCAGTTGCTTACATTCCCAAATATTGAAAATACTGGTGAAAAATTTAGAAAGAAAATCTTATAGAAAGAGACATAAATAAGACTTATACCTTTTATCATTGAAAAAAAATTTTTTTTTAGAACAGAGTCTCATGCTGTTGCCCTGGGTAGAATGCTGTGGCGTCATAGCTCACAGCAACCTCCAACTCTTGGGCTCAAGCAATCCTCTTGCCTCAGTTTTTCTATTTTAGTAGAGATGGGGTTTCTCATTTTTGCTCAGGCTGGTTTTGAACTGAGCTCAAGGTATCTACCCTCCTCGGCCTCCCAGAGTGCTAGGATTACACGCATGAGACACTGAGAGCCTAATTTTAGTTACTACTTGGCTCTTTTTCTTTTTTGAGATAGAGTCTCATTTTGTCACCCTCAGTAGAGTGCAGTGGCATCATAGCTCACAGCAATCTTAAGCTCTTGGGCTCAAGTGATTCTCTTGCCTCAGCCTCCTGAGTAGCTGGGACTACAGGCACCTGCCCCAATGCCTGGCTATTTTTAGAGGCTGGTCTTGAACCTGTGAGCTTAGGTAATTCACCCACCTTGGCCTCCCAGAGTGCTAGGATTACAGGCATGAGCCATTGTGCTGGCATCAGATTTCTTATGGAAAAGTGTGAACTATTCATGTGCAAAAGAGTAAATTTTTATTTTCCATTTTACACAAAGCTGTCCAAATGATTGAGAACTGAAAAATTACTAGTTGTTATTTATGATTCAAGTTCTAGCAATGGCCATCCCTAAATGGATACTCCATTAATGTGTTGGGGGCACAAGACAGTCTTTGGAATTTATATCACAGGAATATATTTTAAGATATCTAGTTCTTCTGGTGACTAATTTCTAAGATAGGAATTCAAGATAGAACAAGTTCCAAGTTATAGTACACTGTGTTAAGGTAAGGCTCCAGTTTTTTTTAGAAATGCAAAAAACTGTAGCTTCTTTTTGTATTTACTAGGGAAAAAAATTATATACACTCTTTGTACCTAGGTTACTGGATTCCTATCTCTTCAGAAAACAGTAAACTACTGGTAACTTAGCTTTTGATTTTAAGCAATTATTTGGTAGTATAACCACTCTTTATTTTATGGCTTTTTAAACATTAAGTCCTTAAATATTTGAAAAGTATTCACTATATTCTGATAGTTCATTAAAAAAGGTTGTGATCATCAGATTGGAAAATTATAACGCCTTAAAAAATAAGTCTTTAAAAAAGGTTACTCAATAACAGGAATTCAGAATACATAGGCCAAACAAGAAAACGCATTAAAAAATTCCATACATGATCCCCTTCAAAATGAATCTATAATCTTGCTTTGTTGTCAAGAGTTGGGGGTGGGAGGGTCTCAAAAAATCTCCCACAGAAGTTTGGATACATTAGCAACTGAAGTTTTTTTTCCCTCAGGTTCAAAATAACTCTTCATGCAATCTATTTTTTTATAAGTCCAGGGTTTTAAAAAACAATAAATGTGATATTAAAGTTCTCTCTTATAATATCTTGGCTAGTTCACCATATAGATTTAAAATGAACATTTGTTTAAGGATTTATGTTATATGAAAAAATATACATTTTTAAATTTAAAACTTAACTATACATATTTAATAACATTATATAAAATGAATATAAAAGCTAGAAGGCTTAAGTAGCTCAATGTCTAAACAAGTTTTAGAAGGTAGATTCTCTGATTCACATTATAATTTTAATGATGGAGTTACCCAAATGTAAACCATGAAATATTACTAAGGAAAGAGGTCTACTGTAATTATTTTGAATATAGAATCACCCTTCTTTTTCTTAAGTGGAAAAAACTTGAGTAAAATTAGTTTTTACTCAAGAAAAGACCCATTTCTTAAAAATGTTGAGATACATGTACAAGAGATTTTTAAAAGAATTTTTCAAACTCTTCAAGTTATAGATACAAATTTACAGCATTAAGGAGACCTACAGTATGGATCAACATCACAGTTTTACTTATTTGCAATTTTCTGATTCTTAAACTAATAAGAAATTTTATATATATATATATATATATATTTTTTTTTTTTTTTTTGAGACAGAGCCTCAAGCTGTCACCTTGGAAAGAGTGCTGTGGCATCACAGCTCACAGCAACCTCCAATTCCTGGGCTCAAGCGAGTCTCCTGTCTCTGCCTCCCAAGTAGCTGGGACTACAGGCACTGACCACAATGCCTGGCCATTTTTTTTTTTTTTTTTTTGG
>CAUYON010051274.1:0-29384 GCA_963573935.1 Arctocebus calabarensis | reverse complement strand
AGGCTGAACACCAGGACAACTGGCTGAGCAGGACCCAGGACCCTGTTCCCATGGCCCTCTGTCGGGTGGGCACCGCCTCCTAAAGCCCCTTTCTATTTTGAATTTTTTTTTGAGACAGAGCCTCAAGCTGTAACCCTGGGTAGAGTGAAGTGGCATCACAGCTCACAGCAACCTCCAATTCCTGGGCTCAAGCAAGTCTCCTGCCTCTGCCTCCCAAGTAGCTGGGACTACAGGCACCTGCCACAACGCCCAGCCATTTTTTGGTTGCAGCCGTCATTGTTGTTTGGTGGGCCCAAGCTGGATTCGAACACGCCAACTGAGGTGTATGTGGCCGGCGCCTTAGCCCGTTGAGCCACAGGCGCCAAGCCGTCTATTTTGAATTTTTAACAGAATCATGGGAAGCTGCAAACTGAGAGACCCCAAGCACCTCCGCCTGGCGATCCTGGGGTGGCCAGCAGGATGCTCCCATGTGTCTGTGCAAGCGTGCAGGTCTACACAATCGCTCAACGTGCAGATGCCTATGAACACCAGATCAAGACCACTGATCTGTTCCTCTTACAGTTCTGTCATCCGAAGAATGCTCTAGAAATGGAACCAACATTAGGTGACCTTTGCAATTGGTTCTTTTCACTCAGGATGTCTCTCTGAGCCACAGCAATGCAGATGCTGTCCACTCCTTTTCATCACTAAGGAACTGCCTTATGGAGTTTTGTGCAAATGAAAGTTTTCACTTCTCTGGGATAAATGCCCAGGGTTACATGGAAGTCACGTGGACACCAATTGCGCTGCCGTTTCCATTCCTACCAGTGGTATGAGGTAACAGTGTCCCCACATCCTCCCCAGCACTGGCGCAGGCTCTTCTTTCCGCGTCCTGATAGGCTGACTATGATGCACCCAATGAGCTTGTTGCCAGCTGGCATCCTCCGCAGGGACATCTCCTCTGTACCCTGCTTGTGTTTTGAGAGGTGGACAGCTTTCAGTTTTGTTTCTATGGGGTCTATATACAAGGTCTTTGTCAAATATGTGGCTTAAAAATATTTTTTCCTACTCTGTAGCTTGGTCTTTTGCAGGATTTGACAAAGTCCAATTTATTTGCTACTCCTGAGGGTGGTGGTTCAGAAGGTAAGTCCCAAAGTTTTCTTCAAGTCCTCTCAGCTCCGCGTGTCAGGCCTCAATTTGCACCCAACTCTGAGCTAATGGTTGCCCAAGGAGCAAGGTCAAGGTCAAGGTCCTTTCTTTGCCTTTGACATCAATGACTCCAGCACCACTAGTTGAATGGATTTTGCATCTGTGTCAAAAATCAGTTATATGGGCTGGGCATGGTGGCTCACACTTGTAATCCTAACCCTCTTGGAAGGCCGAGGCAGGTGGATTGCCCTGAGCTCAGAGATTCGAGACCTCTGAAGAGGTCCTGAGACCCTGTCTCTACAAAAAAAACCCAGGCGTTGTGGTGGGCGCCTGTAGTCCCAGCTACTTGGGAGGCTGAGGCAAGAGAATCACTTAAGCCTAAGAGTTGGAGGTTGCTGTGAGCTATGATGCCACAAAGTGAGACTCTGTGTCAATAAGAAATAAAAAAAGAAAAAAACAAACAAACAAAACTTAAAACTAAGACAATTGAAAGCCAATTGAAAGCAAAAAAAAAAAAAAAATCAGTTATATGCCTGCCTCGTCCACACCACAGCCTCGATTTCTATGGCTCCAAAGGGAAGCTGCGGGGCAGGGGAGAAGGACATCTCCATTCCAAACAGTTTAGCCTTTCTAGCCCATTTACAAAGTTTGTTAGCTCAACAAACTTCAAAATAAGCTTGTCTGTATCTAGAAGAGCCCCGTTGGGTTTCGGTAGGAACTGTGTCAAATGTATAAATCAACATCTTCATTCGGCTGAACTGCTTATCCATGGTCAAGGCTGGCCTGTCTACTGTCCCAGGTCTTCTGATCCATGTTTGCTTCTGTGGTTCCATCATAGAGTCCTGCAGACATTTTGTCAGATTTACACTGTTTATAAATATAAAACAAATTACAAATGTTTTATTTCTTTAAGAAAGTGATTATAAATGGTATTGTTTTAAATTCTGGTTTCCTTGTGTAATATAACTAAATGGAAACACCACATATTTTGACATGTTGATCTTGTGTCCTGCACCTCACTGAACTCAGTTCTGAAAGGTCTTTATAGATTCCCTGAGTCTCTTGCACATCACACCATCTGAAGCAATTTTGGAACAATTTTGTTTCTTCCTTTTCAGTAAGGTAACTTCTGCCTCTTTTTCTTGCCTAGTGGGAACAGAGTGCAGAGAGGACATCTCTGCCTTGCTCCCAACTTCAGGAGATGTTAAGAGCAATGTCCACTATAGCTGTCTATGCTGTTACCAAGTTGTTGACATTCTTGTCACTGGTTTGCTGACAGTGTTATAGAAAGGCACTGAATTTCATATGTGTATGTATAAAAAATTTTTTTAGATCGCCCTTTGAGAAAGAAAAAAAGGGATGGAATTTGTCAAATGCTATTCCTGCATTGCTGATGCGCCCCTCTGACTATTTTCTTTGGCTAGTTAACATGGTAGATTTTGTTCATTGATTTCATAATGTTGAACCAGCCTTACACTCTGGAAATAAACTCCACTGATCATGATGTATAATTCTTTTTAAATATTGATTAGTCCTATTTCCTAATATTCTGTTGAAGATTTCTGTTTATTCATGAGGGCCTGCAGTTTAACATTTTTGTATGCTTTCTATCTGACTTGATCAGTTAATAACATCAGCTTCATGAATCAACTGGAGACACCCTGTCCTTGTAAAGACTGTGAGGCATTCTTTAAACATTTGGTAAAATTCTCCAATAACCACATCTAGGTCTGGATCTTTCCTCTGGGGGAGGTTTATAACTATGAATTCACATTTTCTTTATAGTGTTAGAACAATTCACACTCTCTACTTCATATTGGGTAAGTTTCGATAGTAGATATGAACAATTTTGAGAATTTGTCCATTTAGTGTTAAGTTACGGTGTTTATGTATGCAGAGCTGTTTGCGTTCTGTGCTGTTTTTTGTGAAGCCTACAGGTCTGTGGGGTGCTTCTGTATAGTTCCTGATATTGGTACCTTGTGCTATTTTTCCTTTTGGCAGTCAATTGGAAATTTTTGTCACTATTACTGATCTTTTCTAAGAACCAGCCTTTTTTTCGCTGATTTTCTCTTTCATTTTTGTTTTCTGTTTTGTTGATTTTGGCCCTTTATTATTTCCTTCTGCTTGCTTTGGGCTTATCTTCCCCCCTTTTCCCTAATGGTTTTGAGCAGAGAGCTCATGTTATTAATGGGGCATTCTGTCTTTTCTAAAGCAAGCATTCAACCCTGTAAACATCCCTATCACCACTGTAACCGAGGTGTCACCTGGAAGTGGGCTGTTTTGTTTCCAAGTGGGAAGGTCATTTTTTCACTTATCTTACTGTTAGTGATGTATAGAGTTGATTTCATTATGATCAGAGAATCACTGTAATGTCCAATTCTTTTAAATCTGTTGGTTTGTTTTGGGCCTGTGTTCTGAGGGCCCATGGGAAGGGCCCACTGACTCGACTTGGGGACACTGCAGCTGTGCTGGCCACTTTTCCACGTCCTTGACACTTTCTGTCCAGCTGCTTGATGGTTTGTGAGAGGAGTGCCGTGTCCCACCTGTTACTTGGGTCAGCTGCTTCTCTGCTCAACTGCAGCTTCTTTCTGGTCTGCTCTGGCTGCCAAGAGGTTGTGAGGAGGCAGCTTGGCCACTGACAGGCAGGCTGCATTTGAGGAGTCCTCTCCTCCTGCCCGAGCAGATCCAGTCCCAGAGGGAAGCACCTGCTCTCCCTGCAGCCTCTCCCTGTTCCCTGACAGCACGGACAGAGTGACAGACGAAAACTCTCATGGGTCTCCTTGTAGCAGTAGCTCTCAACCCAATTGTAACAATGAAGATACATCCCGTATATCAGATATTTACATTATGATTCATAACAGTAGCAAAATTACAGTTATGAAATAGCAACGAAAATAATTTTATGGTTGGGGGTCACCACAACATGAGGAACTGTATTCAATGGTCGTAGCACTAGGAGGCATTAGGAAGGTTGAGAACCACTGCCTTATAGAGACAGAAATACCTGAGAAACTATTAACAAAATGAAATGTGTATTTAAAGAATTAAAAATCTCCTAGTACTTAACAATGTGAGAACAGAATAAATTCTCTTTATAAACTTCTGAAGAGCAGAGCCAATACAGGGCTGTGGCAGGCAAGAGAAGAGGAGAGATGGAGGGTTAGACATTAGCCCAGGAACATTCACTCACAAGGCTTCAGGAGAACTAGGGAAGGAGAGCAAAGAAATCAAAGAGACCAAGAGACATGCCCAGAGCGGAGGAACATCAGCAGCCAGTGTGAGGTGCAGGTAGCTGACAGCACAGCCCATCAGGCTCCAGAGGGAGGCGATGCCATCACCTAGGGGCCAGGGCTGCCCAGATGGTCACCTGAACAACCAGCACCCCAAAGCCCACCTAGCAGCCGAGAGATGACAGAGGATAAGAGATACCTCTAGATAACAACCAACCCTCCAGACCTCTTCTCAGAAGCTCCTGGAAGAGGAGATGCAGATGGAGGAGCTCCAGGGACTCCAGGGAAATGCACCGGGGAAGGGAGAGACCACAGAGGATCAGTTCACTCAAAGAGACCCAGGACCTGGATGCACAGGCTGGGCCTTGCAGACGTGTAAACAGGATAGCTGGGGCTCAGTCCAGGGCATTGCTAGCCACAGCCAGCTGCACCACTTCCACACTGTAGCCGGACTGCCAACAGCCCTGTCGCCCCTCAGGTAGGATGACGCATACATGGCAATGCTGGTGAGGGCCACAGTACCAGCCTCAGCAAATGCGCAGGACAGGAGCAGGCACCCTGGACAGTCCAGAGTCAGATGAGAATAAACTTCCTACAAGTATACACAACACCCTCCACATATGCTGGTTGCACCCTTCACGCTACCTTGGAGGCCGGAGCTGAGGTCGCCAAGGTCAGCAAATGGGTCCAGGCTCTGAGACTTGGTCCAGCTGGCTGGAAGGCCAGAGGGGGCCGGCTGGCCTCCAGGAGAGAAGACGGGGCCTGGGGAAGGTCAGAGGTGTCAGAACAGCACACGTCCCAGAGCCTCTGCCCTCCCAGTTACACTCAGCCCAGTCGCACCTGTGCAGCTCAGACAGCATCACGCCAGCCAACAGCTGCCTCCAAGCCCCCATGGAGCATGATGAAAATAATTTATTAATTTGTACCAAGAACCAAAAACTGTTCATATAGTTCACACTATAGTTCATATAGTTGTAACATCACTTCCTATAAAATCTATATAAAATGTACGTATCTTCAGGATATTCATTACAATAGCATAATCTGAGAATATTCTAAGAATAAAATCATGAAATAGTTAAATAAATTACCATACAGCAGCTTGATAAAATATCACACAGTCACAAAACAGTGGCTATTCATATACAGAGCTCTCATAGAGCAATAGGAAAAAAAGAACAACTCTCTATGCCAAAAAAAAAAAAAAAGCGAAGAACATAAAATGATTCTCAAAAAAATACAAACCATCACCGACAAACCAAATAATAATTAACCCCATTCATAACAAAGAAATGCAAAGTAAGAGCACTGAGGGCTTATCAAATTGGCAAAATGTGTTAAAAGTTATCATCTAGCCTGAGTGGGAACTAAAGGCTAGAACTGCTCCTGGGCTAAGATATCAGTAAAACCCACCCAGAGGGTGCATGTGTCATAGGCCTTGTCCAGGCTCAGCTGGCTCTAGCACACTAGAGCATGATTTACAAACACCATGATTTTAAAAACTGAAGGTCTGGCTCAGTGCCCATATCTCAGTGGCTAGGGTGCCAGTCACATATACCAGAGCTGTCAGATTCAAACCCAGCCTGGGCCTGCTAAACAACAATGAAAACAAAAACAAAAAAATAGCTGGGTGTTATGCCGGGTGCCTGTAGTCTCAGATACATGGGAGGCTGAGGCAAGATAACTGCTGAAGCCCAGGAGTTGGAGGTTACTGTGAGCTGCAATGCCACTCTACTAAGGGCAACATAATGAGACTTGCCTCAAAATAAATAAATAAATAAATAAATAAATAAATACAATAAAAAATAAAAACTGAAGGTCTATGGCAATCTGCCCTAAGCAAGGCTGTAGGGACCACTTTCCAACAGCACGTGCTCACTTTCTGGTTGTGTTACATTTTGGTAATTCTCAGTTTTTCAAACTTCTCTGTTATTACCGCATCTGTTTATGGTGCTCTGTGGTCAGTGACCTTTGGTGTTGTGACAGTAACTGGTCTGGGGCACCGTGAGCTGTACCACACAGGACAGTGAACTTACTCAGGCCTGGTGTGTTCTGACCATTCCACGGACCAGCTGCTCCCACACCTCGGGCCATCCCTATTCCCTGACACATAACAATACTGAAACCAGGGCAATGAATAACCCCAAGATAGTCTCCAGGAGTTAATGAAGAATCATGTCTCTTGCTGTAAATCAGAAGCTAGAAACAACTAAGCTCAGTGAGGAGGGCACGTTGAAAGCTGAGACAGGCCGACAGGCCAGAAGTAGGTCGCTTGCACCAGTCAGCCCAGTTGTGAAGGCAAAGGAGAAGCTCCTGAAGGAAATGAAAAGTGCTGCTCCAGTGAGCATGTGAATGCTAAGAAGGCGAATCAGGCTTACTGCTGATGTGGAGAAAGTGTGAGTGGTCTGGGTAGAAGATCAAACCAGCCACGACTTCCCCTTAAGCCAAAGGCTGATCTGGAGCAAGGCCTCAACTCTTCAGTTCTGTGAAGGCCGAGAGAGCTGAGGAAGCTGCAGAAAAGCCGGAATTGGCAGATGTTGGTCTTGAGATTTAAGGAAGAAAAAAGGGCAAAGTGAGGCAGCAGGTGCTGATGGAGAAGCTGCAGTCACTGAGGAAGGTGGCTACACCAAGGGACAGATTTTCAGTGTAGATGAAACAGCCTTATATTGGAAGAAGGGGCCACCTTGGACTTTCATAGATAGAAGTCAATGCCTGCCTTTACAGGGTCAGAGACAGGTTGACTCTTGTTAGGTGACTGTATGTGAAGCCTGTGCTCACTGACCGTTCTGAAAATCCTAATGCCTTTAAGAATTAGGCTAAATCTCTGCCTGTGCTCTGGAAGCAGAACACCAAAGCCTGAATGACACTACATCTGTTTACAGCATAGTTTACTGAATATTTAAAGCCCTTGAGACATGCTACTCAAAGAAAAAAGATTCCTTTCAAAACATTACTGCTCACTGACAATGTTCCTGGTAACCCATAGCTCTGATGGAGGTGTGCAAGGAGATGGATGCTGTTTTCATGCCTCTAACACAACATCTACTCTGCAGCCCATGGATTGGGGAATAATTCTGACTTTCAATTTTTATTATTTATGAAATATATTTTGTAAGGTTACAGCTGCCACAGATAGTGATTCCTCTGATGAATCTGGGCAAAGACAACTGAAAACATTCTGGGAATCACCACCATTCCAGATGCCACTAAGAACACTCATGATTCATGAGAGGAGGTTGAAGTGCCAACACTGACAGGAGATTAAAACAAGTAGATTCCAACTCTCCTGAATGACTTGGAGGAGTCCAAGACTTCAGAGGAGTAAGTAATTGCAGATGTGGTGGAAAAGCAATTCTAGAATTAGAAGCAGACCCTAGGCCAGGTGCCCTGGCTCACACCTGTGATTCCAGCACTCTGAGAGACTAAGGCAGGTGGACTGTTTGAGCTCAGGAGTTCAAGACCAGCCTGAGCAAGAATTAGTCCTTCCCTCTCTACTAAAAATAGAAAAACTAGCTGGGTCTTGCGTTGGGCACTGTGGTCCCAGCTACTCAAGAGGCTAAGGCAGGATGGATCACTTGAGCCCAGAAGACTGAGGTTGCTATGAGCTATAACACCATGGCACTCTACCCAAAACGACAAAGTGAGACTCTGTCTTGGTGGGGTAAATAAGTAGACCCTAAAGATAAGATAATACAGTGGCAAGGTTTGACATTAACTCTTTCAAAGAAGTTCTACTGTGTATAAAATGCTATCAAACAGCATTGAATGCAACAGAGAAATCTCTCAGGGAAGAAAAATCAATTCACATCGCAGACTCTACTGCTGTCCTATTTTAAAGAAATCACCACAGCCACTCCGACCTTCAGCATGCACCACCCTGACCAGTCAGCACCATCTATACCAAGGTAGGACCTTCCACCTGCAAAAGGGTTATAGCTCCCAGAAGGCTCAGATAATGGTCAACATTTTTAGCAATGAAGTACTTTAAACTGAGGCGTGCACACTGCTCTTGCAGGTGTGATGCTGCTGCACAATGACCAGACCACAGAACACGTGCACACAATGTGCACCAGGAAACTGCATCAGTTTGAATCGCTGTGTTAAAACAGCCCATCTCTGTGGGGTCTGCTGCACACAGACCACAATGTGAGAGCAATCTGTGCCACAAGAAATGTCCCAGTGGGGGAAGTCACGGGTGCATGAAAAGAACTAGCTGTCACCAGCGTAAATTGCTCCATGCAATCCATACCCAGCAGGGCCCTGTGACCTTGGCTGTGGCCCTGACCCTCAGTGTAGGGGATTCATTCTGTCACAGACTCTCTCAGAGGGAGACCTACCACAGCGCACTGACCTGTGGGTCAAAGAACCAAGTGATGAGCAGTGCACAAAGGGGTGATACCACACCACAGAAAACGTATACAGGGTGGCAGAGGACCCCACAGAAGATGTGGTGTGCTGGCCCCGCGCCCCCCCCCCCCAATCTCTGCACACTGCCAAGAATGAGTGGAGACCTGTTGTGGGAAGTGCCCGGTGTCGAGCAGGCCCAGCCCTCTGTTTGTGGGCAGAGGAAACACTATGTTATGTTCCACGTAAAATGGGATGTGCCAAGGCCATAGCAGGTGTGAGTCCGAGGTCATACCTTCAGTGGCTGGTGTGGGGGCTGGCCCGGGAGCAGTGGCTTCAGCCCAGGTGCCCCACCCTCCTAGTAGGTCCGGCTGGCTGGACGAGGCTGTCATCTTGCCAGGCTCCACTGGCAGATCCCCTGGAAAGAGACAGCACTGTCCAGAGTGTCTGCCAGCCCTCACGGGGTGGCCCCTCTTCCCTCCCGTGTGAGCAGGTGGCTAACCCCACTGTGCTCTGGGCCTGGGCTCTCGGCAGGCCCAGTGCCACACAATTGGGGCTGTGCTCAGGGACCACTGACTGGCCTCGTCCTCTTGACAGGCATGGAGACGGCACCATATGATTTGACCAGCTGGGTGTGGGGGCCATCAGTGGGCCCAGAACCTCACAGCCACAAGGGAGGAACATGGGTGGGACACTGTCTACAAGAGTGTCAGGGCCTACCCCCTTTGGCACTCCCTGGCGGCCCCAGAGCCCGCTTCCTTGCCTCTCTTGAAAGTGTGTCTCTCTCTCTGGGAGCTTGCAGCGCCCCCAGCTAAGTAGGCTTGCTGGGATAGGATACCGTGCTTGGCATCACCCCACGGGCCTAGCGAGCTCTGTCAGCCCTGGCACTGGCACACCACCCACCTCACAAGGGGGTCACCTGAGCACTGTCCACAGCAGTCAGTCATCACCCCAGACTGTGCTAGGCACAATGCTGCTGGTGGAATGGAGGCTGGTGGAGTAGAGGGGAAGAGACAGAGCTCCCTCTGGAGGACCCCGCAATGGGATGGTCTGGCCTCCCCTCTTCTTGGGCCTGGCCTTGCCCTAGGGACATAGGGCCATCCAGTGCCTTCCTGCAGGACTCTCACCAGCGCCAGTTTCGTTGACCATTCTGTCTAGCCCTTGGACCCCTCGGCTCATGCAAACTCTAGGCACAGGTGGCCATCCTATGCGTGGCCACTGTCCTGGGGCACAGAGCAGGCATCACTGTGGAGGGAGTGCCTTAGGGATCCAGGACACATACTCCAAATTTGGATATAGTCTGGGGAGGCCCAAGAGCAGGTGGTGGTGTGTGTCCTCACCTCACAGTGGCCCTGCAGGTCCCTCAAGGAGCCCTGGGCATCCCTAGAACTCCAGAGGCCACACAGTCCAGCCATACCCACAGCCCAGGATGCAGGGCTCCACGTCTGACCCTGAGCTGCATCTTGAGGGGGCTGCATGAAGCACAAAACCCCATGTCCCGCCAAGCTGCATGAGTTGCATACCCAGGTGCAGGAAGTCAGTGCTGCAGGACGGGGGCGGGGCGCTGTGGGTGGCAGGGAAGGCAGGCGGGGCGACCACGGAGTCAGAATTGAGAAACTCGCCGAAGAGGTCAGGCTTAGAGCAGGGCTGAGTGTCGGAGTCGGATGGCAGCAGCAAAGGGTCAAATGGGTCAGCTGCAGGGTCAGGCAGGGACAGTGACACCGTGACCAAAGCATTAGCCTGTCCTCCTGGGGACAGAGCAGCCTGAGGAGGATGCAGCGCCACATGGCATGGTGGTGGTCAGTCTGGAGCCTCCTCTGCTCTGCTGCCCAGTGCCCCAGGGGCTTGCATAAAGTTCCCAGGACACAGCCCTGACCACAGGGCTCCCACCCATGAGCTCAGGCAGGGGAGGCCCTTCTCACCTCTGGGCGCCACTCCCAGTGGGGAGACCTAAGCTCTACCTCACTTTTACTGCACAACCCATCAGTTGGCATCAGAACAGAAAAGCCTACCAGGGGCAGGGGGTTCTCCTCGGGGGGTGCTGGAAACACTCAGGGGAGGAGCCGGGCTGGCCAAGAGCAGTGGGGCCTCGCTGACAAGCAGGTCATCTGGGGGCCCTTCAGGAGCAGCTTCAGGGGGCCCAAGGAGGCAGCTGAGGAGGACGGTGTTGCTGGAGGAGACCCCGCGGGTCTGTGTGGGGGAAGCTGGCCTGGGGCCCTCCTCAGAGTGCAGCCCCAGGAGGTCCACACTGTCCTCCTGCGGCATGGGCTCCGGGGACAGGGCCATGACTCCCACATCAAAGATCAGGTCCTGTGAGCCCGGCCCATCGCCCTCGGCCCTGGGCATCCTGCTCTCGCCAGTGCTTGGCATCTCCTCCTCCTCTGACGCCCCACTCCCGCTTCCATCCTCTATCAGAGCAAACTGGTTCTCTTTGGAAGAGGTGTTTCCTGCATCCATCTTGGATTCTTTTTCCTCTGGAAAGAAAACAAAAGCACAGGCTGGTAGACCTGCCCGTGGACGGGGCTGATGTGATAGGTGCACGGCCAGCACACATGCCCAGTCAGGCCCACATCTGCAGACTCCCCAGCGCCTCCCTTCCCAGGCACTAGCAAAGCTGGTTGATTCTTCTTAGGATTCCTTTGGCTCCTTCAAGGCTTCCCCTTCCACAGGGCCACCCACTGCTCTCCTAACACAGAGCTCAGCCCCCACAGGAACGGTGCACCCAGGGAAGGAGCATCCAGCCTGTGGCAGAAGGTGACAAGGGCATACACTGAGGGTAAGAGGTCAGTGTGACACTGCCAGGTGTCACACTGGCAGGGACCTGGGCTGTGGGTAGTGGCGGCTGGAGCTCCCTGTGAGGACTAGGGCCTGTGTGACCCCAGGGGAGGCCCTGGCCAACACCCTGCCCACCCTGCTTTCCCACCCTGCCAGTCCAGCGTGTGCAGGAAGTGGCTGGTGTCCGTGCTGCTGCTCGGCGGCGAGTCCAACTCAGGGGGCTCGGCTTCTGGGGACCCCTCCTCAGCATCATACTGCGCTGTGGAGCCGGGCTGCCGGGGGAGCTCTGGCTTCCCTATGGGGAGAGGGTGGCATCAGCCACAGCTTGGGGACATGGGGATGGCCAGGCCCTCCGGGCAGATTCCTGCCATCCACTCCGAAGTGCTCTTGGCCACACTTGCACACAGGGCCATACAGATGCATGTACACGTACAAGCATGTATGTTACACACACACCAACACGTACACATATACATCACATGCACATGTGCACACACATGCTCCTTTCAAGGATAATTAACTGTCCTCAGTAAGAAAACATAACAAGTGCTAACCAAGAACATGAAGAAACACATGACGTGTCCAACAAATGATGTCTTATGTCCCACCTGCCTAGGCCTGCCTGTGCTTGTGCTCTGGTGACCACCCTGGAGTTCTTACCCCAAGGCGGCGTGGCTGTGAGCACAACTCCGCAGACCCTGGCACGGAGCTCACTGACAGCGGCCTATGTCCAGAGCACGAGACCCAGGAGCCAGCATGGGACAGATCCTCTCCCTGACCCACCCCATGTGACCCGCAGAGTAGCCAGGTTTCCGTGTCTGCCCCACCTGAGTTGAGAGACCCTGTGCAGCTGGTGGCTTCAGGCAATGTCCAAAGACAGAAGAAGTTACCCTGTGGACCCCACCTGCCCCTGCAACGCTGGCCGTACATTAAGAGCAGGATCCAGTCCTGCTACAGGGTCTCACCAAACTTAGACAGAATGTCTTGCTGCTCCTCTCGGCTGGAAAACAGGATTTTGGGGTTCAGCCCCTTCATGCTTGCATTCTCCCATGGCGGGGCCTCGCGGCTTGGCCTGTCCCTGGGCTCCACCTCCACCTCCAGGTTCACTTGGAACAGATCTGGGTACTTCTCTTGGATGTCACACGCGTCTAGGTCATACCTGCGTTGTTGCCGGCAGACAGCTGTTAGGGAGACCATGCACAGCCTGCAGGCCACTTAGCCCTTTGCTAGAGAGATGTGTATGGAAACTACGCCCCGACAGAACCACGGGAAGGGCCTGGGACAGGTCAGGGGAAGGCTGGGATGGCCCTGACACTGGCCCCTTGTAGGCAAGTTCTACCCTGCAGGCCTCAGCCCAGCTACATGCCTACTGTTGCCACTCAGCTGGTCCAGATCAGCTTCTCTGGGACCCTAAATGCATTTTCACCAACACGATCACATCCACCCTCAATTGTTAACAGCTGCCCATAAAACTGAGCACTCTGGGGTGTGGCCAATGTAGCATGGAGATGTAGCCATGGCTCACTGCAGGGCCAAGGAGGATGCAAGGTGAGGAAGCAAGCGGGAGAATATCCCAGGGTTTGCAGACCACATTGGCGGCAGCGGTGGAAGACAGACAATGAGAGCACCCTGAAGGCAACACTCAGGGGCTGTTTCTTGGAGCTGCTGTGGGGAATCAAGGGACCTTGACAGCACCTGCAGGTTGCACAATGGCCCTGGATCTCTAGCCAGCAGGTTCCCCAATGTCTGCCTTACCTGACACCACCTAAAACTATGTGTCATGCTTAAGCCTTATGTGAATAAAGAATAAAAAGGAGACAGAGAGCTGACTACTGAGAGACCCCAGGAGAGAGGGCTGACAACAGCACCCTGAAGTAGAAGGCCAGCTCCGAGCCAGAGCAGAGCAGCCGACCCAACCACCACAGCTCTGGGCTTCACAAAACAAAACCCAGCAGCACACAGGACTCTGATACGAAGGTCCCCAAAGCACCTCTCTGCCCCCAGAACATAATCACCTCTATGCTGAGCAGAGAGGACAGGAGACCATCAGTGTCTGCCTTGAGGACGTGGCATCCCACTGCCCACAACTGCCACCTGAAGCTGAGCGGCCGCCCCCATACCCTTTGCAGGCACTCTGTGCAGAGATGGGTGTAGCATCCCTCCATACCCACGTCTCTTTGCATCAGTCACCTAGTCTGGATATTTCAGGTGACTGTGCATAGCCAAGTGGGGCTGCTACCTGGAGCCTTGGAGACAGTGATGTCCGTAAAGGGGTCAGCAGGCACGGGGGAGATTCCGACAGCTGGGAGATGGTGCCTATAGCGAGGAATGGCCTGGACCCCGCCATCAACGAGGGGTGGGGGGTGAGGCAGCCTCAGCTCCACGGCCCTGGCCCGGGCTCCCCACCCCAGCTGGCTTGGAGATACCCTGTGCCCGCAGCCCACCCACAAGGTGGTGAGGGAACAATGGTGCCTATGAGCAGCACTGGCAGCCCCAGGTAGGGCTGCAGGCCACAACTGCAGGCCCCATGGAAGGGCACCTGTGCAGTCAGGCTCTGACTGGTGGCTTCTGACATATGTGGGTCAAATGAAAAGGGTTGACCCACATCACGGCTGCCCTTGGGGCACTGGGACCCACCTGAGTGCCTCAGCACTACTGTGCACCCCTCCTGGTCTCCAGGGACAGTGTGTTGCCCTCATGCCACCACATTAGGTGTGGCCATACGTTCCTGCACTTGTCAGCCGACTGTGAGGCCTTCTCCTCGGACTTGGTGGCTCGTTTGTAGAGGTTCGACAGACACGAACACAACTTTAAGAGCCTCTGTAAAGGTATGCGTGTGCACAAGTGCATCACAACCTCTGAATATCTCCCTTAAACTGCACATGCTGAGAATGTCATCTCTACTGCAACTGCTGAGAGGTGACTGGCCAACAAGAGGGCCTCTGAGAGTGGCTGGCCACCGTACTGCAAGAGGACACAGCAGAAAGGCCCTCACCAGGCCAGTGAGGCTGGCCCCCAGCCTCCAGAACGTCTGTCACCAACCCCCGTCTTGGGTGCCTGTGGCCTAACCCAGGGGAGCCCAGCCTTGGAGAACATTCTTAGAGGGTTCTGGGATGAGGCGTAGTTTTAGTTCCAAGACCTCATTTCTCCTGGGACAGAGTCAAGAGCACACAGCTCAAGCAGGTCTCACAGGAAGGCTGTGCTGTGTCACACTGCCACATTCTGCCATCACCAGCCGTCCCGTCAGGGCGAAAAGCGGCTGTGACCTGCTTTCCCTGCTGGCCAATGATGGTGAGAGGCTTTCCATACAGTCACGGAGGCGCAGGGATGGGGCATGGTCTGGGACATGCAACATCAGGCAAAACTGTCACTGCAAATGCCACAGGGCACTTGTATACAAGCCAGGTGGCAGCCTGCGCACCAGCTGTGGGTGCCAACAGCAGGGCCCTATACCAAATCCTATTGGCCAGTGCTCGTACGTCCAAGCATTCTCCGCCTTAGAAGGTGCAGGAAAAGCACAGCACAGATGGCCACGGTCACAGGCGCTGCCCACAGGGAGCTTGGTAGGACAGATTCAGGCCCAGAAGTGGCTGAGAGAGCTGGGAGATGAGGAGCCAGAATACCAGTTATGTGGGCTATGCTAAATTTATAAAAACTATTTTAATAATAAATAAATTAACCCTACTTATTGTAACTTTTTTACTTTGCAAATTAAAAAAAAATTAGATTAAATTTAAATTTACTTTGCAAATTAAAAAAAATTAGTAGAGTGCCACAGCACTCTATCCAGGGTGACAGAGCCTTAAGCTGTCACCCTGGATAGAGTGCTGTGGCATCACAGCTCACAGCAACCTCCAATTCCTGGGCTCAAGTGAGTCTCTTGCCTCTGCCTCCCAAGTAGCTGGGACTACAGGCACCTGCGACAATGCCTGGCTATTTTTTGGTTGCAGCAGTTCTTGTTGTTTGGCAGGCCCGGGCTGGATTCGAACCCGCCAGCTCAGGTGTATGTGGCAGGTGCCTTAGCCCGCTGAGCCACAGGCGCCAAGCCAAACAAAAATTTTTTTTTTGGAATGGAGTTTTATTTTGTCGCCCTCAGTAGAGAGCCGTGGCATCATAGCACATAGCGCACAGCAACCTCGAACTCTCGGGCTCAAGCAATTCTCTTGCATCAGTCTCCTGAGCAGCTGGGACTACAGGGGCGCGCACCACAACACCCAGCTAATTTTTAGAGACAGGGTCTCGCCCTTGGCCAGGCTGGTCTCAATCCCATGAGCTCAGGCAATCCACCCGCCTTGGCCTCCCAGAGTGCCAATATTACAGGCATAAATTTTAAATTTTGAAGTTTTTGACTATTATAATAATACTTAGATTAAAATTTAAAAATGCAGCTACACAAAAAAATTTTTTTCTTTACATGCTTATTCTGCAAACTTTTTTCTTACTTTCACTTTTAAAACCTTTTTGTTTAATTGGCGGGACCACACTTATGTTGCATCTTAGAAGGGTACAGGTGAAACTTACTAAATACAGAATATAAATGTTTTAACACAATAACTAAGAAAATGCCACAAAGGCTATGTTAACCAGTTTGATGAAAATATTTCAAATTGTATATAAAACCAGCACACTGTATCCCATGATTGCATTAACGTACACAGCTATGATTTAATAAAGAAAAGAAAAAACCCTTTTTGCTAAAAACTAAGATGTAATACAAACACAGATCTAGGCACTGACGAGGCCCATGACCACTGCAGTGTCGCCTACACAGCTGTCTGTGGTGACCGTCCAGATCACCAGGGCTGGGAGTGCTTGGCCACATCACTTGCCCATTTTTACTGGGTTGTCTTTCTCTGTCTGCTCTTTGTTCAGCTGTTCTAGACAGGGTCTCCAACTAAGACACATGCTACAAACACTTTCTCCTTTGGAGCCTCCTACTGTGTCTGCTGATAAAAACCGCTCTTAATTTGAATTACGTGTATTTTTTTTTTTTTCGGGTTTTGGCCAGGGCTGGGTTTGAACCTGCCACCTCTGATACATGCGTCTGGCACCTTACTCCTCTGAGCCACAGGAGCCGCCCTACTTTTCTAATTAGCTCTTTTCTACTCAAGACATTTTTGCCTAACTGTAGGTAATGAAGACACTCCATATCTCCTTCAAGATAAAGTATAATGAAACCCTTTCAAGTGCAGGTACATGGCCCATCTCATGTAAATTTGCACAAGCCGTGAGAAAGAGGCTTTTTTGTCGCCAAACAGGAATTCCTGGCCCCGCCCTTCCCCACAACACAGCGGTAGCTCTGCTGCCCACCTCGTTAGTAGGTCTCCCATTTGCCCTAGTGCTGTGTGGCCCCAGTGGTCTGGGACAGATTCATGCACTGAACACGCACTCCCGTGGCAGAATCTGGGCGGTGCCTTTGAGAGCTGGTGTAGTCACAAGGGGAGGGCCACGTGTGGGATCACCACCCAGCAGAGGCCCAGAAAGCCCCTCTCCTCCTCTCCTGCTCATGACATTAGGTTTCCAGGCCTGGACTGTGAGAAATAAACTCCTGACCCTGCATGCCAAGTGAGGTTTGAGGTTGCTGTGAGCTGTCACACCATGACATTCTAGCCTAGGGGACAGAGTAAAACTCTCTCAAAACAAAAAATAAAATAAACAACTGAGTGTGAAAGCCAGCTCCACCACTGCCTGGCTGAGTGGGCGCAGCTGCCTCAAGCCTGCACCCTGCCACCTACATGGCACCTGGACAAGCCCTGCAGCCTGCAGAGGGAGGGGTGAGTGCTGCTGGACCCTGACAACAGTGTGAAGCTGGAGATGACATCGGGTGCTCATTCCTCTGTCTACAAAACCAGACTGTGGACTCCAGATAGGAGGGACAGCATCTCACCATCTCTGAATCCACGCCCCAAAGGGTACTTTGCATATAATAGGGACTCCAAAAGTGACTGCTAAAATATAGTGGACACTGTTCACCTGGTCACAGCACACCCAGATGTAAGTGGCTAAATTCTAAACAGGAAGGTACCCAAGGGAGCCCAAGGTCCTCAAGGTGAATTCTAACAAGAGGAGCCCAGAAGTGGAACACTCCTGGCCCCGCCACTCCCACTACTGCCACCCCCACTTTGTGCCTTGGCCTGACCCACATGCACGACTGCAGCCAGTATGGCACTGACGTACTTTGCGAATCTCACAGTGGTTGCGTTCCGAGGCACAAACCCAGTGTGGAATTGAATCTGGAACATCTTCATGGAAGCCATCTGCCAAGAGAAAGAAATACGAATTCCTTGTATGGGGAACAAGAAAACTACATCTTCAGGCCACAGAAAACACCCTCTCCTTAAGAATGACAGGTGCTACATCATAGCAAACAGTTGCCACTTAACAAGCTCCAAGGGCCTCTGTCCTGTGCACTGCTCCAGGTACTCCAGATACATACAGGGTTCTGGGCCACATCCTTGGGCCTTATGCTGGTGGGGGGTGGGACTGGTGGGAGCTGAAGGGCCTGAGAAACCGTGTGGGTCCCAGGCCTGGGGAAGGGCAATCCCAAGGCCAAAGCCCAGAAGACATCCATGAGGACTGCAGTCCTGGAGGCTCTTGGGGGAAGACCTGGACTTGTGAGGCTAAAATCCCTGTGGCCATGGGAGAGGCACTGTGAGAAAGCTGATGGAGCTCACCAACACCAAGCTCAAACCAGCGCCCACCACGAGAAGTGGCAGGAGCCAGCATGGCACGAGCAAGGCACCAGGCCCAGGTCACTCACCTTGGCCTGCAGCCGTCCTCCCAGGGTGGACCTTGCGTGGTAAATTATAATAAGCACATCTCCCTGCACTGTTGTACCCAGGGGAATGACAGCTCTGCCATCCTCGATTTTAAAATCCCTATAGGACAGAATGATAAGAAATTATTCACTTACTAAAATGTGTAACATTCTGGTGAAAGAGTGACCTTCAAAGAGCCATGAATTCAGTAAGAATCCTGAGATCTTCTCAAGTATTGAACGCTTACACACAGACGTTCTCTGGATGATACTAAATCATCTGCCATGGACACTACATCTCCAAACACATCTTCCTCCTCACCAGCTTGTCCCCACCCCCACTAAGCTCTTCTCGATAAGTTTTCTGGAGAAGTCAAAGACGAGGGGTGGACGCTTCTGCATAAGGTCCCACTGCATACTCACTTCATCTTGTCATACTCCTGGGATGTGCTGGCCACGCGCTCACCACCTGCATAGACCTCACAGAAAGGTCTGCAGCCAGTCCTCTGCTTGCTGAACAGGGGCACGGGGGTCATGGAGACAGCCTTCAGCAGCACGGGCTTGCTGTGGGGCGTGACGGGCTCTTCTGCCACCATGTCGCAGATGTACTCGATGTACCTGGGCAGACACACCACATGGCTTTTCTCTTTCCAAAATTAAGTACTTAGCACTACCAAATTCCCTCAAGGCACTGTTTTTGTTCTTCATAAATAGCATGCTATAATGTTCATTCAGTTCAAAATCTTTTTTTGAGATGGTGTCACCCTATTGCCCAGGCTGAGGTATAGGGGTGTAGTCACAACTGACTGTAGCCTCAAGCTCCTAGGCTCTAGCGATCCTTCCACCTGAGCCTCCCGACTAGC
This sequence comes from Arctocebus calabarensis, assembly GCA_963573935.1. Taxonomy (NCBI): domain Eukaryota; kingdom Metazoa; phylum Chordata; class Mammalia; order Primates; family Lorisidae; genus Arctocebus; species Arctocebus calabarensis. Next base: position 10,287 of record CAUYON010051274.1, on the reverse strand, counting down.
TAGTACGCCAGGTGCAGACCACCACGCCCAGCCTGAAAATACTTTCAAATTTTTTGAGACTTCCTCTTTTACCCATAAGCTATTTAATTTTTAAATATTTAGAGAGTTTTCCAGATACTTTTCTGATGCTGATTTGTAGTTTTATTCTATCATGGCCTGAGAACATATGCCTTGGACAATTAAGTTCTCGAACTCATCCTAGAAGTACTACGTACCTCATCACTAAATATCTCTTCAGTCACCTTTGACAAATTTCCCATGGCCATCTGATGACCACAGTGACACTCAGCGATGAGGTATGTTGTATTTTTTCTAGGATGAGTCTGAGAACCTAATTGTTGGAACTCATAGACAACAGCACTGACACCATTCCGGAGAAAAGAGGTCCAAATTTGCTCTGAAGGGTGGCCTAGGCGCTAGTGCACAGATTCCCAAGGTGGGCACCTCAAAGGTGACCACAGTGACATTCAGCAAGGAGGTTAGGCACAGCTTATGAACTCGTACATGATTTTAACTGTTAAAAATTTGCTAAGGTTTAATGACCCCAAATATGATCTTTTTTGTTGTTGTTGAATGCCCCATGGGCACTTGAAAGGGAAGCATGTTTTTCTGTTACTGGGCTGTGTCCTGTGGGTGACAGGGGTCTGGTGGGCTGGGCTGCAGGTTGGTGCTTCCCCACCCTCATGACCTTCTACCTACCCATTCTACCGAAAGGGGAACGCTGACGCCTGCACCACAGGGTGTCCCAAAAGTCACCCGTTAGTCACCACAGTACACAGAGAAAATGGGAAATTATATAATGTTGCTAAATGTACCTTTATTTATAAAATGTCCATTATAAAATTTTACAAAATATTCTATGCCTGTTGGCCACCTCTTTGTAAAATTTTATAATGAATACTTTTACAAAGATACATTTAGCTTTAATTTCCCATTTTCCTATCTATAGTAACTTCAGACTTTTGAGACAACTTGTATAAACTTGAACTGTTTCTCTGTTCATTCTTTCAGTTGGCTACTTTATTAACTTTGAACACATTTTTCTCACGGCTTGTGTCTCCATGCACACCTCTGTCTGTGCACAGCTCCAGCACCATGCGCTGGCCACTCCTCGGCCAGCATCTTGCTTCTGACCAAGAAGGGGTGAAGACATCACGTCTGTGGTGAGGCCTGTGCTCCTAGTAGGCTTGCTCTCAATGGTCTTCAATGGCCTGGCAACAGGAACCTGTGGGCAGCCTCTGGACTATGTATCCAGCTGGTGGTCAGTAGGAAGTCCGGACACTTAAGTCATTTAACCACAAGTACCTAAATCTTGACAACAACCTGAGCTTGGAAGCAGAGTCCAAAATGCAGAAGGAACAGGGTTTCTGAGATCAGCTCAGCCAGCACCTGACCAAAAGGAGAGAACCTAGTCTTGACCCACAGGAATACATGCACGTGGGACGTGCTGGCAGCTGATAGCTGACACAACTTTCCAAGGTTTCATTCTTTGCCCATATCCACTGTCATGGTTAAAGGGGCATCCTGGCAGACAGTATGACTGGGCCCTGCTTTCCATCCACTGTAACAGTCCCTCCCCTTCATTTTCTCAGGCCATCCACATGGATGTGGAGTAGCTGACTGAAGCCCACCAACGTGCTAGCTATTTTCTATTTGTTCCATCTGTTCTCGGTGTCTCTTTTTCTTCTTTTATTGCTGTCACTTTGATTAAGCATTTTTTACATTTTCACTTTGTTTCTTCTATTAACTTATTAATTATAGCACACCTAAAAGAATTCCACACTGGCTGCCTGAGGTTTCCGACAAGAACCCTGCAACCGTTGCACCCCCTCCACGGACCCATCTTCTGTGTCTGGTGACCATCGAGTATGTGTAGTCTGCAGCAGGGTAGACCAGGGTGACACGCCAGGCAGGAGTTTGACGTGTTTCTTCCATTTTCAGCTATTTGTGTTTGTGGATTGGTATCTGGGAAATTTCTCAGCCATTATTTATCCATTCTGGGATTCCAATTATGTGTTTGTTGGACTGTCCAAGGAGTCTTTCAGCCTGAGGGATACCTACTACCTGCCTCCATGTCCTCTGATGTGTGCACATTGCTGCGTGCCCCAGCTCTGGCCTTTCCATGGGATCCTTTCACACCTGATCTGAGCTGTGCTCACTTCCTCATGAGGGTCTTTGGTGCCTGTGACATTTTCCCATTTCCCTGTCAGAGTCCCAATGTGCTCCTTTGCCACGTCTGTGCCCTTGGAAGGTGGAGGGCAGCCCCAGGCATCTGTGCCTCATCCTCTGCTCAGTAGAGATGGTGGGGAGAGGGCCCTTGGGGCAGAGGCTCAGACACGTGCCGTTCCCACCCCCACCAGAGGCTCTGCTCGCCCACTGAGGTGTGCGCAGCCCCCACTGACCCAACACTCTCTGGCCTCGTCTTCTGGTGTCCAGTCACCGTCTGTAGTAACCAACCTGGCAAGAAGACCCCAAAAGGCCCCTAACTGTTTCAGCCTGAGTCCCCGTCCGTCTCAAACTCCCCTTATTGGTTTAATTCTGAGAACAAGAATTCTGAGACAAGGAAGTTCTCCAAGTTCCCTGACTCCCTAGCAATGGTGGCAATGTCTAAACACAATGATGAGAAACTTACCTCAACCTCCCCTAGCCAGCTAAACAATGGTAAGCAGAGTTTCCCAGGCTACTGGGCTTTCTAAGTTGTCCCCATGGTTACTGAGTTATCCCCTGAGCCGCCACACAGCAACCCCCTGAGCCAACTACCTGACTGTGACCCCAACCTATAACCTGCCATGTTTTGCTTTTGTACATGCTTGCTTTGCCACATCAGCACAAAAAGGGTATAAAAGGCTGCCTGCATTTCTCTTAGGAGCCGTTTGCCTTTTGGGGGCAGCGGTCCCCTGCGCAGGAGTAAATAAAATCACCTCTAATTTGTACCCAAAGTAGGGGTCCGTATTTTTCTTACGGGTGGCTATAGTTACAACATCCACCCCAACAGCAGGCACTAGTGACCTCAGATCTGGGGTCAGCTGGTGGTCCTGTGGCCTCAGCTCTCCAGCAAGGTAAAGTCCCAAATCCAAGGAGGCTGGGCCCGTTGTCAAGAGCGGTGCTCTGCAGGACTCTCAGAACTCCAGGGAGAAGCCCAGACACACGATGGACAATGAGACTCTTGGACCCAGCTGCTGAGCAGGGCCCCAAGGGAGTGTGCACATGACACAGGGCAGTGTGACACGGGCATGTGAGTGACATGGGGGTACAGTGCAACATGGGGGTACACAGGGCTTTTGCTCAACATGTGCAAAGCATCCTTGCTTTGCATCCTTCTTGCTGGGACCACATAAAAGATACAATTGGACAGGCTGGTGGCCACACTGGTGCCCTCCAGTGTGGGAACAACACCCACTGGCCCCCAGCGGTGGACCCTCACCCACTGGCCTTCAGCAGGGCACCCCTGAGCAGGAGGACGTGCATGGAACCACAGACTTACGTTCCCATTTCTGCCAGGACCGGGCAAAGGGATAGTGTCAGTGCTTGCACCTAAACCTGCATACCACCCTCTCCTAAGGTCACTGATGCCCCCAGGGCCCCACTCTGAGTTCTCATTAAGACTGAGCCCAGGGCATGGCTTGTGGTGGACACCCAAAGTCTCTCTCTATGGGGGATGGACAGAATGGGCAGTGTAGACACACAACACCTCTCTGGTTGCTGATGGAAGTGGTCCCTCTGGGGATAGAGGTGCCGTAGCCACGAGCTGCTTCCTTTAAACTGCAGAGGAGAGCCCGGTCTGAGCTGGCACAAGCAGCAAGGACACCGAGTGCCTCATAGGACAGAGACTGCACTTACGCTCACACGGGTTAACAGGCAAGAGTGCTGTGGTGCCTACCAAGCCCAGGTGGCTCCCATGGGGTGAAGGGCAGCAGGTGCCCCTAGGGAAGTCTGTGTGCAGGCGAGAGGCAAAGTGCAGCCGACAAGTAGTCCAGGGGGCCGCCATGGCGGGAGACTCGTGGGTGCCAATAGCAACACCTCATCACTGGGTCTATGGACCTGCACTGCGAGGGGCCTGTGTGTGTCGGCACCAGGCCTGGAGTCCCCGGCTACAGGGACACCGTACCCAATGCAGTGTGGGCAGTGGCATGTCCTGAGAGTGACATGCAGTACCTTTTGTGGGATGGCCAAATGCCTGGTGGGCAGCGCTTCATGCTGAACATGTACACAGCGGCTTCCGCAGTGCTGAAGAGCCGGCAGAAGCACAGGAAGGAGCAGACAGCCACAGCCGAGGCAGCTCTCCCGTCCTAAGACAAAGGACATAGATTAGCACCGGCACTTGCACAGAGCAGGATGAGGACTCCTGATTTAAAGCCCAGCCTCTCTAACCTGGGGATGTGGTTAGGGACTCACAGGTAGCCTGGCGAGATGAGGCCTCAGAGGCCAGCACAGAACTCAGGTTCCTGAATGGGGAACATGTGGGCCACTCCATGACCTTGTGGGATCGCTCTCACCATCACTCCTACTGTGACTCGCTAACACCAATACCATGGGGGCAGCTAAGCACCAAGTGCATTTTCTATGTAGAAGCTACCCGTTGAGGCCCATGAACCTCTAACCTACACTCTGCAGACAGGGCAGCCAAGAGAAGAAGGGCCGGCTGGGCCCTCAGCAGGAGGGTGGCATCAGTACTGGACTATTCAGACCCAGGCCAGGCAGGGCCTAGGAGGACTGTGGTGGAGAGGCACACTCCACCAGGAGGGCAGGGAACCACCACAGCCTGAACTCCCTGCATGCAAGTTCTCTGGCTTCATTTTCTCTTCTGTCATATTTCCAAGGACAAGAATAATTGGGGCTCAGGTTTTGGAGAACAGATGCATGACATTATGAAATTCAGTGGCCTGGGCTCACCATGCAGTGCACGACACAGACGTTCCTATGGTCCTGCCGGAGCCAGGCGTGCATGTTCCTACAGACATCGTACAGGCTGTGCAGGCTGGGTGCCCGCCGGGCCACCCAGCCACACTCAGACACCTATGGAGAGAGAGATGGGCTCAGCAGGGCACTGCACCAACAGCAAGCCATAGACTATGGGGAGGTTCCCCATCTTCCTCCTTGGCACATGGAGGGCAGACAGTATGGCTCAGTGTCCGAGGCCCTTGCCGTGCCGCCTCCTTGCAGCTTGTCTGTGCTACCTTTGGAGGAACTTAATTTACCCTTTCCTGTACGTTGGGTCAGTTTAAACAGCACAAAAAGTATGTGTGTCTGGACTGTTCTATCAGGAAAACTGTGACCTCACTCCCCCTCTGAAGGGTGAAAGGCAAATTGGACACCTCCAATTTGTCAAAGAGTGTATTATTTTTTTTAGGAACAGTTTTGCTACACTGCCTGGCCTTCAATTCCTAGGCTCAAGGGATCCTCCCTCCTCAGCCTCCCAAGTTGCTAAAACTATAAGGCATCCCTATGCACAGCCAAATACCACTTTTAATGGACAGAATCAGCCCTCTCCTCAGAACACGACCAGTCCGTCCTGGCCCACCCCAACATGCTTTCTGCTAGGCAAGGCCCAAAGTGCAATTGAGTGGAAGATGGGTCCCCAAACCTGCCCTAACGTGTGACAACAGTTTCCAAAGTCATACCCAGACAAAACCGAGGGCCACTCACTCGGCTGTGAAACTTAGAGGGCCGGTAGCTCCGCGGGGACAGGTTGTAGACAGCATAGTGCCCCGGGTGCCTGGAGTCCAGAAACACCCGCACGTCTTCTATATTGTTTTTGATCGCAGACTCCACCCCCTCCGCTGGGAACGACATCACTGGAACAGAGCAGGCCTGTCAGCTCCTGCAGGGTAATCACTGTCCCTGCAAGACTGTGCTGGCCTCAAAGCTTGGCTGCCCTCCTAGAACCCAACTAGGTAGTTTCATCAGCCACTACCCAGGCAGCTGGCCATTCCCAGGCTCTCCCACCCTGCTGGACACCAGGCTGGGCTGACTGAGTAGCACAGACCTACCCATATACTTGCAGCTGGCTACAAGACTTTGGAGAGGGCCTTCCTTATGGGAAATGGCCTGAGACTGAGCTCTCCTGAACTTTGGCAGAAGAAACAGATGCATGTGCACAGCCTGGTGAGCTCAGAGCTCCAGAAGGTGCCAGACCAAGGGAAAGCTGGGCTGACATGAGCCACCTGGTTAGCAGCAGAAGAGGCACCTCTACCGTCCCTGCAGCCATCCCTGCAGCCATCCCTGCCCAGCTCCCAACAGATGGGCGCATAGTGGGGCCACATGTTAGAGGCCAAAGGGCCACCAGCAGACCTCACACGGGGAGGGGACAGAATGTGTCCCCGTGGCCTAACCTGGTGGACGTACCAGCGATCCTGGATGTGATGTAGGATATGTCCAGGTCGCCTTTGGCATAACTGGAAAGAGAAAGAGCACCAGTGACCACAGGAAGTGTTTAGCCTGAACCAGAGCTCACGACCCAGAAAAGCCACAGAGGTTGTCACTATGCAGGTGGCATAACATGAGGAGCGCACACAAGGACATACAAGCACATGCATGTTGTGTGGCGCTGAGGCCGCATTGGAAGTGGATGGAAGGCTCGGCACCTATGGCTCAACGGGCTAAGGCACCAGCCATGTACACCTGAGCTGGCGAGTTCGAATCCAGCCTGGGCCCGCCAAACAACAATGACAGCTGCAACCAAGACAGCCGGGCATTGTGGCGGGCACCTGTAGTCCTAGCTACTTGGGAGGTGGAGGCAAGAGACTCGCTTGAGCCCAGGAATTGGAGGTTGTTGTGAGCTGTGATGCCACGGCACTCTATCCAGGGTGACAGCTTGAGGCTCTGTCTCAAAAAAAAAAAAAAAAGGAAGTAGATAGAAGCCAGGACCTGTGAGTGGCAGAGAGGACTGATCCTCAGGAATGCAGCAGGGCTGGTGTGGAGGAGGGTGCTGCATGCAGCTGGCAGCCAAGGGATAGTTCTCCGTGGGTCACTATACCACCCACTCCTTGAGGAAGAAACCCTGTACCCACCTGGCTGAGATGTCCCTGCTGTGGCATGGCCAAAAATCAGTGGCCCAGTGTCCCCTAACATGGTCAACAAAATCAGAATGCAGATCAAAACTCTGCATGATGCAGTAAAAACCTGACAAGTTTGCTTCAAAATTCATTTGAAAACACAGCTGTATGAGAACTCCAGGTAGGGAAGGGAGGTGGCCAGCAACAGTAAGCTAGAGGCTGCAGGGCTGGGAAGTCCCCAGAGATAGGATAAGGAGTGGCTATGCCTTGACCATTAGCAGAGGACTATTCCCACAAGGGCAAAATGCACCAGACTCAACAGAAGAATCCCCAAAGTAAGGTCCTCATGGACTTACAGACCCAAATGTACATAGTAAAACCATTAAAAGAACACATAGGCTGGGCACAGTGGTTCATGTCTGCAATGCCAGCACTTTGGGAGACCACGGAAAGAGGATCGCTTGAAGCCAGGAGTTTAAGACCAGCCTAGGCAACGTTGCAAGATCTTATTAAAACAAATGAGTCTCTAAAAAATTGTGAAAACTAGCTGGGGATGGTAGGGAGCACCTGTCCCAGCTCCTTGGGAGGATCACTTGAGCCCAGGAGTTTGAGGTTGCTGTGCGCTATGATGATGCAACATTCTAGCCTGGGTGACAATGAAACTGTCTCTACAAAAATGAAAAAATATTTATGATGTATTTAAATACTTTAAAAATTTGTTTATGGGCGGCGCCTGTGGCTCATTGAGTAGGGCGCCAGGCCATATTCTGAAGGTGGTGGGTTCAAACCCAGCCTCGACCAAACTGCAAAACAGAAAAATAGCCAGGCATTGTGGCGGGCACCTGTAGTCCCAGCTACTCGGGAGGCTGAGGCAAGAGAATCGCCTAAGCCCAACTGCCATGGCACTCTACCAAGGGCGATAAAGTGAGACTCTATCTCTGCAAAAACAAACAAACAAACACAACTTATTTATGTCTACTTAAAACATACTAGCTTAGGACACAGAGGGCTTCCTACACAGGACAACAAAACACACATGGGAAGTACAAGTAGATCTGAAACTTCAAGTTTAAATCATCTGTATGACAAACACATTAAAAGAGAGAAATAATACTCCAGTACAAAGCACTTGCCACATTTTTTCCATGAGAAAAATTAGTATACTGGACATGTCATCTAAATATCAGTAAAAAAAAAAAAACAACAAAGCTAGGGGTGGCGCCTATAGCTCAGTGGGTGGGGTGCCGGCCCCATATACTGAGGGTGGTGGGTTCCAGCCTGGCCCTGGCCAAACTGCAACAAAAAAATAGCCAGGTGTTGTGGCGGGTGCCTGTAGTCCCTGCTGCTCGGGAGGCTGAGGCAAGAGAATCGCCTAGGCCCAAGAGCTGGAGGTTGCTGTGAGCTGTGTGACGCTTCAGCACTCTACCGAGGGTGATAAAGTGAGACTCTGTCTCTATAAAAAAAAAAAAAAAAAAGCTAAAGCCCAGGAGTAAAAAGAGCAAATGATGATTACAGGCAAGTCCCTGGAAGGTGCACATACAGACCCAGCACACGCAGCATGCAAGGAGGGGCAGTGTTAAGCCTGGCCTGGGGCTTTCAGCATGTGTGCAAGCAGAATAAATATGCTAGGCCCACACCTGACACAGGTTGGGGGAGGAGAGAGGCTCAGGGCTCAGGCCTCGAGGCCTGGCTTCCTGACCCCAGAGCATCACAGGTCACAGGGTGCCCAGTGCCAGCCCCGGACACTGTGAGCTCCCTGCTCCCAAGAGAGTACGTATGTATACACCTCGTCCACCTAAAGCATGTGGCTCAGAGGCAGATCACAGGCAAGGCTGACCCTGGGCTGGGATTTGGGGGGGTTCTCACCACCCCCAAAACAGATGGGTCTACCTCCTTGGTCCTCCCTAGAGGAGGTGGTGGAGCTCCCTATGCCCCTCCCACAAGGGCCCAGGTCCCCTGCGATGGCACACCACCCACTGCTCGCTGCTGGGGAGCTACGTGCATCTAGGGCACCCTGGGAGGACCCTGAAGCCACATGTGGCACCTTGCATGCACCCCACATGCCTCTTTCTGCTGCTGTCTGTGCTGTATCCTCACCCTGGAACAGACTGTGGCTGTGACACCAAGTCCCCTGGCCAATCACTCAACCTGGGGGGTGCAGGGGATCTCTGATGCACGTCTCCTCCCTCCCTGCCGTCCCCACTCCAATCTGGACACTCTCACCCTCCTGGCTCCTTTAAGTTAATACCCATTTTAAAAATAATTTTATTTTCACATCATGTAAGATGTTTCCATAGTTCCAGAGTAAAAGTTACGAAATCAGAGAAATTCAGGGAAGAACTACCATCCTGCCTCTGCCTTCTGCAGGACATTACTTATGTTTGTTTGTTTGCTCACCCAAAGCGCTGCCTCTGAGAACACAAACATGAACATGGCTTTACCCATCCCCACTGCTCTCAGCCACCAGCCCTGGACACTGCACTGCTGAGGGCTCTGCTCTCCTGCTGCCCACCTGAGAAACAGCATCTAGGTTGAGACTTAATGTTCCTTTCATTTTCCAGAGTGAGTTGAGCAGCTGCTCACATGCCCAATGATCATCTGTTCACTGCCATTTGGGGGCTGCAACTCCTGCAGAGAAGTTCCCAGTCCCCAATCCACAAGAACACCACATGGAACCATGTGACCTTCCCAGAGGGATGCCATATTCAGGCAGTGGCCATGGGGGCCAAGGTGAAGACACACTAATCAGTGGCCAAGAAATCTTGGCCAACACCTGGCCTCAGACACGGCTCTGCAGCCAGGAGACCCTTGACCTGCCCTTGAGGCTCATGCCAACCATGGCTCCAGGTGGTAGGGAGAAGGGCACCCAAAAGCATGCACAGAGCACCCCATGGCAAATGCCACCAGAGCCTCACACCCTTGTGCAGAGAAGACACAAGGTGAGCACCAGGCCCTTGCCTCTGCCTGGGCCACACCCAGGAACACCAGCCAGGACCCTGCTGAAGCCTGCTGAAGCAGATGGAGGGCCAGGCCCTGGACCCAGATGCTGCTTGGGAACTTCCCTCCACTATGATATGAGCAGGAGGGGCCCAGCTGCATCAGACACCCTGCCCAGGACACACAGAACGTACCCAAGTTTCTTTTCTTTTTATTTTTTGTAGAGACAGAGTCTCACTTTATCGCCCTGGGTAGAGTGCCGTGGCATCACACTGCTCACAGCAACCTCCAGCTCCTGGGCTTAAGCGATTCTCTTGCCTCAGCCTCCCAAGTAGCTGGGACTACAGGCGCCCGC
>CAUYON010051270.1:0-17215 GCA_963573935.1 Arctocebus calabarensis | reverse complement strand
GTTGTTTGGCGGGCCCGGGCTGGATTCGAACCCACCAGCTCAGGTGTACATGGCTGGTGCCTTAGCCTGTTGAGGCACAGGCGCTGAGCCAGGGATGCTTTTAAAACACATCGCAAGTTGGAGTTTCAGATGCTTTGTGAGCTTTAGTCCCATCTTTTTGCTTTTGAAATAGTTTCATGATTATTCGTGGCCTACGCCTTCACCTCATTTCGATTTGGCTCTCTCCTCTATACGTAGATGAGCTATAGACAGATGTGGGAGAGTTATAAATACTTATTTATAAATAATTATTTGATAAATGGAACGAGCAAATGCTTTCAAATGAATGTTCAAAAGTGAAATGCAATATGGAAATAAAGAGCAATTAACTCCTAAAACTCGAGAGTGTTTCCTCCCCCTCTGGTTGTCCACATTGGAGCGACGTTTCCGCCTTTGCCCCCTTCCACATCACGTTCTTTCTCGGATTACAACTCTTTTCTCTGGGTCACTTTATTCTTGCTGGGGTATATCCTTTCACATGTTTTTTAATGAAGATCTGCATGTGTTTACCTTAATATGTGTATGTCTGAAAATATCATATTTTCCCCTCATCCTGAATGGCTGAACGAATGAGTAAATGAACAAGGCTCTGATGTTTCTATTCAAAGGGTGATGAGAATAGAATCTGACCCTTAAGAAGCAAGAAATTTTTCTTTTCTTGCACCAAATAAGTTTTACGATGGCTTTTCTGGCATGAGATCCCAGAAGAACAGCAATTAAGAACTAAGACACAGGGGGCTCCTGTGAAAGAGGTGGGGCATCTCAGAGACACAGCCAGCATTCAGGAGGAGGGCACCGCCTTCTGATAGATCAACTGAGGAAGACCAGCGCTTGATGTTTATACTTAAAACAAGTACAAAAGATTATGACTATGCATAGCTACCGGGAGCTAGGTGGGCACAGGCGTAACCAAATTTAAACTGGAAACCTTTAAACCAATGATGGAAAACTTGCCAATACAAGATAACCCATTAACTTTCAGATTAAAGTAGTCTCTTTTGATCAATTCATTGTTTCCTCCTTCTTTTCATCTTCTTTTTTCTTCTGAGCTGGTATCTTGCCATCGAGATTGAAGCATCCATGGGTGAGCTTCCACCATGCTGCTCCTGGGGAGACAGATGGTCTCTGCTGGTCTTTGGGTCTCTGTGCTCAGCCCTGCTTTGCCCACACCGAAATTCCTGCTTTGCCCACACCGAAATTCCTGCATCCTACTCTTCTTTCTCATAGCAACATCCACGTAGATTCTCTGTTTTCTCAGTGACGAAAGGGTGTGTGGGTCAAGCCCAATCTCTGCCACCTCTCAGGCCCCACCTTTGCTCTGATCCCTCAAAAATCCAGAGTCTTCAGCTTCCCAAAGTTCATTTCTTGCTCCAGGAAGCCCAGTTCTTTTTTCAGAACCAGCTAGAAACATGTGGCTACTTACCTGTTTTGCATCAGTGTTCTACATCTCGTGTTCGCCCCACCAGCACCTGCTCATCCAAGCACAGAGACCTGTGTCTGGATAATCCCCCTAATAATGTGTGTATGTGCGTGTGTGTGTGTGTGTGTCAGTCTCACTGCTGTTAAAAAGTGAAACAACTAAGAGGTTTCTTTTGACCTTTTTTTTTTAAGTTCTAAACTTCCAGCCTTAAGATGTTATTAAAGGTTTTTGAGTTAAACAACCAAAGATGAGGCACCCAGAACACAACTCCACGTAGGCTTTGGTTTGTGTATATAAACATCTGATGCAAGGGGTGACAGTGAGCAGACACTGGGAAAAGAGAAAGATTTGGGACAAGGGAGGAGGAGTTTCCCCTGGCATGGGAAAAAGGACAGGTTGCATGAACTTCCTGGCCATCAGCTCCTGTACAACCAATGCCCCAAGAGATGAGAGGATATTTGTGGGTGACTCAGGGCACAAGAAGGACTGAACTCTGAGATCCAAGGCGTTAGGGATCATCATAAAAGTTCTCGGTGCCCAAGCTTGCCCAGAGGGAGACTGCTACTCTCTTCCAGTGGCAGTGATGATTTGAGATGCATAGGACTCAGAATTCTTACCAGACCCTCAGCAAGACTCAGCCTCTCCAAACACAGACTGAGATGGAATTTCCTACAAAAACATTTGTGGGAGAGACGGTGGGGCAGTGAGGAGGACTCAGCCTATTGATAGATTTAGGGAATCTTTAAGGAAATGTGACATTTTAAAAATCAGATGTGTTATGGGTCAAATTTATACCTGCTACGCTTGAACGTTATGCTGAGCAGCGACCCTTAGAGTGTTTGTTAACATACATTATCTGATGCATAGCAACTTATAAGGGACTACTCTAAAATACATAAGAGTTTGTATGTTGTGATTTAATATATTCAACTTGTATTTTGCTCTGCAAAATTTTCAAATTAACAAAGACAAATTCTCCATTATTCCATTTTTTTAAAACGAAGATATGATTTGGAAAAAAATAGCTATAATAATAGGTAATTGCTTTTTCTTATCAACTGCCAGATAGTCTCAAATTTACCAGTTCAGGATTTAATATGCATCTCTTTTAGGGGAATATACTGGACTCGGTGTTATTATTATTGCTAATTATTTGCCTAGACATCCCCTCCCGCCCCCCACGCTTGTCTGGCAAGTGCGAGCCCTTCCTTATTTACTGTGCACACAGCTGTCTGAACAGTGAACCTGACCAGAGCTGACTGCGTCAGGGGACAGCAGCTGCCCCACCTGGGCCCACCTTTCCTCACTCCAGGAATTCTGAAACTTGGACAGAAAGAAGGAGATGGAACTCACTCTCTTCCCTGAGAGGACCTGAAAAAGATTGCAGCCCAATAGCAGAAATTTCCAGCTTTGATTATACATTGGGATTTTCTAAGAATGTTTAAAATATATCAGTTTCTGGGCCTTACTCCAGACCCACTGAATCAGAACTTTGGGGGCTAAGGCTCAAACACCAATACATTCCACCAGACTCTTAATTTTGAATACTTTCATTACTACCGAAAAATCATAAGAGTAGAACAGGGAACACCCCCATATTCTGTCACCTGGATGGTGCCGCTTGTTAACATCTGGGGATGAATGGGCTTTTAAAACTCCACCGATGAAGTTAATATACAGAACTGAAAAAAATCCTGGGTGATATTACTATGTGATTGAGCACAATAAAGGGAAAGGAAACTGCTCAGGGGGAACTAGAAGCTGCATTCTGTGCCCTGGCTTCTAGGAGACCCACAATAATGTTCCCCATAAAGTCACCTCTGAGGCTTTAGCTTATGCAGCTTATGAGTTTGTTTATTGCAGTCAAAAGACTCAGGGATCATATGCAGAGGCAATAAAAGCTTCTCCTACAGCTTCACCCCTACATAAAAATAAAATTGATTTTAGTGGCCTCAGAGGCAGGTATGGTATTAATACACAAAATAACAAACTCAAAAGCCATGAATTTCTAAGAAAATGGGACTAACAGCCTACTTGCTAAACTACACTTTTCTCAAAGTAGCTGCTGTGTCCTGAAGCAAGCTGTTTCCACTTGTGAATTAAGCCAAATCTTACGCGCGCAACAGGGACAGTACCCAGGGGAAATGGTAGCAGTGGGCAAGGACGGTATTTTACCAATATCAGGGACTAGAATTGCCAAAACGTGTGATGATAAAAAAACAGACGGATTTTTAGTTAGTTCTGTAATTCTTTTTGGACATATGAGGGTACAAAAAATTAGGATACAATGTTTGCATTGTTAGGTAAGAAATGCTATTCTTTATAGACACAGCACCGGTTACTGTCTGAGCCCAGGCAAACTGCTTCCACCAATCCCTGCCCAATTTTAGAAGGACCAACCTGTCACCAGGGTTGAGCTGCTCTTTGATCTTATTATATTTAAATAAGAGTCATGGTTTCTGTTTATAATTTTTTATTCATATTTTTAAAAAGACAATTATGCCATAACTCAGTAACAAAGTTATAGCTTTCCTTAAAGACATAAAGTATCAAAACAAGCCTTGCGGTCTTTTAAGGCTAACAATTTACCCAGATTTAAAATCACTTATCTGACCTACCAGTACGTCAATTTCTTCAAACTATAAAAATATGAGTAAAATTTGAAAGAAGAATTGTGAAAAAACAGAAGCTATATGAGATAAATCCAAGCCTCACCCTTTTATCTCTAAGTTCACGTCAAGGCAGAAAAACACATTTTGCCAAAAGTCAAAGGATCAAAGTTTTTAAGCAAAATCAAACGTTTGTAATTCACACTCAGCAACTACTGACAAGGACTCTTTCAGAAGGAAGGAATACAGTCAGGTGTCAATTACAATAGTATTTTCCGGAATGGTATGAAAGATCATTGAAACCTACACATGTGGGTGTCCTCTACCAGGATGTAAAGAGCTTCACACAGCCTGACCCCATGAAGACAGGCTGAACTATAAACCCAGAGAAACTTCCCCAGATTTACATTCCTCCTGAGAAAGTCCATCAGGGAAGAAGAATATCTGAACCAAGAGTTCTCAGTGCCACTGGTTAATCATTGGAGGTTCAGGATGTTTTTGTGACAGTATAAAAATATTCCTTGGGTTTCAAGAAGGATTTGAGGTTAGTGATACTTTAATAATAAGTCAAATTGTAGATTAAACCTTACAAAGTCTGTTGAGGGGAAATAATGATAAAAAATAGTTCATTAACCTCTGTAACATGCACTTAGTCACTTGGCGTTTATCAGGGGGAAATAAGTCATTTAGAAATTCCGGTTTTCTGCATTCTGATATTCAGATGGATTCAGGGAGTACAGAAAATCAGAGAACAATAAATGAAAACAAAAATATTGTCATTCCAGACTAGTGCCCTGATTGAATTATGTAAATTGCCTCCAAGTTACCAAATTCCTTCTTAATATTTATTCCCTGTGTACCTTATTAATTATGCCCCAAATTACCAAAGCCTCACAAATACAGAGTCATTACTGGCCGCTCATCTCTGAAATTCCTCCCCAAGGAAGTCGTCGAGAGGAAAGGAGGGCCTGTTACTACTCACTGTGGCTGGCCAACGTCACCGGCAAAATTTGCCCCACTCCCTGGCAGCTGGAGATCCAGGCCTCAGTGGCTTCCCTTTGTCATATCTGGATACAGATCAGCAGGCTGGGCTCCTGCACCTCTGAGCAGTGAACTGAGCTCCAAATGGCAGCTCCGGGGCTGAGGCCTGCCCTCCGCGGGCAGGGGCCCCACGTGCAGGGTGCTGCAGCCTGACGGACGACTCTGCCTGGGAGTAGCTCCTGCAGTGGGAGGGGCACAGTGCAGGAGGACGGTGAGTCACACATTAGGTGACACACATGAACTCTCACAAAAGGGAATGGCCTCTGTCTTTGGCAAGGGATCCTGGAAGCAAAGGATCTGTGACACTTTGTCATAACTATTTCGTCCTTCCAAATTGGCCTAAGCCTGCAGAGGGGATATAGAAACCACAAGTGCCTGTGCTTGAGGCTCTGTTCGTGTTTGGCTGGCTTGCTGGTCACTGGGATTACGGTAGTATGGTTCCCTAATCGTGTCTGGCTGTCCTTGCTTGCAGTCATAAGGTAGCATTCCCAACCTCCTTGTGGTTCAGTGAGATGGTGACCACTAATTCACAATGGTAGCTTCTCCATTAACCTGGCTCCCTGAGTGACTGTGACAAGGTCACAGTTCCCTGAGAACCCATGATGGCCACAAGAAAAGGTGACTCTGTTGTTCTTAGTCACTGAGATTGGGGGTCCATTGTTACTTCAGCATAACCTAGCCTAGACTGACTCATACAGGCACAAAGACTCTTGACAAGCAACATGTTCATTCTCCTACCCTTCTTTAACTTTGAAATTCCCGAATTCTTTCCTTTTATTAACTTAAGCATTTGTGAACTTTCTAGCTCCCCCTCCCTCTTGTTTAAAAAACTACATCCACGTTTATTCAGAGCAGTGTTTTTCAACCTTTTTTCATCTCATAGCACAATTGAGCCTATAGTTAAATTTCCATGGCACACTTAAATTTTTTTAAAAAAGATTTAAAAAAAAAAGAATATACTTACTGTCCTTTGAACTTCTTTCAGTAATAATGTAATTAATTATCTTTAAAAATGTTCACAGTGGTGTAGAGTGTGGCATGTTTTAGACTCCATTTTACTCATCCCTATTTTTTAATCCCAGCACTCCCCATCCCTATTTTGATTCCCGTGCTGTTCTTGATCTTCTAGAGAGAGACAGGGTACAATGGGCAAGTTCATAGCTGTTGTAAGTAGTTTGTTGCTACTTTTCACTAACTCTAGGTTTAAAAATTTCCCTGAGGGCTGAATATTTTGCTCTCAACAGCCATTCAAGTCCATCCCTTGCATAGGAAAATGTTATCTTTTTCTTTAAAAAAATGTTAGACTTTATCTTTTAAAGCAGTTTTAAATTTATGGCAGAATTGAACAGAAAGTACAGAGATCTCTCATATATCCCCATCCCCACATGCATACAGCTTCCCCCACTACCAACATCCCACACTAGGGGATACATTTATTAAAATTGGTGAATCCACAGGACACACCCTTATCAGGCATATTTCATTATTTGTATTCAAAATGCCCAGTGTGCCATATCTTTGAACATATGGATTTACATAAAATGGAACTCCCAACCTCTCTGAGCTCACAGTCTGATCAGAAAAAGATATGTATGAAAAATGTGCAAGGATTTCTCTGCTAAGAGCTGAAGGAGTCAGCGAGCGCAAAGCAAGCTGATGGAGGCCGGGCTGGTCAGGGGCCTTTTCATGCAGCAAATGGGTACAGACCGGGCCTTGAAGAACACACCCACTTTCTATTGAAGAGCAGGTTTTGGTAGCAGGATAGGCTTGCTCACAATTCATTTGTTCAGCCAACTTTTATTGAGCATCAACTAGAAACCAGGCATGAAAAAGTTGAAAGTGTTCTCGATCATCAAGGCCCAGCCCCCCACACACACATTGCATAAATGAGAAAACGACTCAGCTGTTACTACCTAATTTTTGAAGAGACAGGTACCTCTCTGACCTAAACCAACTAAAGCTCTAGGCTCATCACCTGTCACTCCCCGACTTTCACATTACCCTCTAGTCATGCCTTACTGAAGGCTTTCATTGCTTTGTTTCAAGCCTCCCAACTGTCTGGGACACTGTGCTTGCTACCTCGGACGTCCTTCCTCTCTTCTGATCTTTGGCTGACTCCTTCTCAGTCAGATCAATCCAACTCTCTTTCTTGAAGAAGTCTCCTTGAAGGCCCCAGGTGAAACTGAGTGCTCCTCTTTTGCATCCATCTGTCTTATCACAGGTTTTGTAACAGTGGAATCTGAATCCTCCCCTCTGTAATCATCTCCACTCGGGCGGTGACCCACCCTGTCCTGTTCATCTTGCTCCAGCCACACTAACTGGCTCACATCCCTTTTCCTTGCCATTGGCCTTTACTGCAGCCTGAAAGGCCTCTGCCCGTCTCCACCCACAGCGAAACCTGGCTGACTCATTCTTGTCCTCAGGTGTCTCTTCCACTGTCAGGTCTTCCACGACCAGCTACCCTGGCCCAGTTTCTCCCTTTGCACCATCATGGGACATGGCACTCAAGCTTGACACCACCTCATCATTTAGATTTTAGTTCAAATGTCATTTCTTCAGAAAAGCATTCCCTGAGTCATTATTTACTCATCAAAGGCCATACTGCCTCTTTTCATGACTTATGGTTTTTTTAACCAATGGTGGCAATAGAGGTTTTCTTTACTGGTCGCTGAACTAGATGTCGGGAGGCCACTGTTTCTGTTCAATAAAGTTTAAGGGGAAGTCTGCTGGGAAGTGAGGGAACTCTTCCCGATAAGAGAGTTACACTAGAAAACAAAAAGGGTTGTCTTGCTCCCATCACCCCACCTCTTTTTCCCTTCTGGCTTTAAAACTGTGAGAGGATGTAGTATCTGCAGCTAAAGCAGCCATCTTGCAACCCTGAGGAAACAACCCTGAGGAAAACATCAATATGTCTCAGGAGCATGGGGGAATAGAAGGGTCAGAAAACCCGTGGTCCTTGATGATGTCACTAAATAACTGAACCTACCCCGGAGATCAGTAACCTCTGGGATTTTAAAATAAATAATTACTGCTCCCAGGACTTTTGCCACTATTGGGTTTTCCATTACTTGTAGCCCAAATATCTTAATTTATATTAACATTCTATTTAAAGTAACACCCCAGCCATTCTCTGTATTTCCCTATATTGCTAATAATATCGCTAGTCAAAAGGATCACACTTAATAGTGTGTTAGGAGTTAACTGTCTCCACCCACTAGAAGGTAAAAACCATGGAGGCAGCTGCTCTATTTTCAGCAGCTACAACAGTGTCTGGTACTTAGTAGGCACTCAACAAGTGATTGAATGAATGAATACCTCTGGCGTCGAGTCTTTCATGACTGTTTCTTAAACCAGACTGTGAGTTCTTTGAGGTCAGAGACCCAAATTTTATTTATTTTTCTTTCTCCCAAAACCAACAGACTGCTTGGCATATAGTAGGTAATTAACAAATGCTTGATGAATGGAGGTACATACTCTCTACCCTTTCTTCAATTTACTCCTCCATTTAGGGCACAACTCTTAATCAGCCAATATTGAACACTTATTGGCAAAGGTGATTGGCAAAAGAACCCTGAACTGTTGTTTTGTGAGAGTTAAGCTGATAAGAGAAATTTATAGTAGAGTCTTAACCTGGCAAAGGATCTTAGAGATTGGCCAAACAGACCAACTTCCAGATGAAAACGTCCAGGTAAGGGCGGCGCCTATGGCTCAAAGGAGTAGGGTGCCAGTCCCACATGGAGGAGGTGGGGGGTTCAAACCCAGCCCCGGCCAAAAACCGTAAAAAAAAGAAAAAAAAAAAACTTCCAGGTAAAAGAGCTGGTCTTCTCAGAAGCAGTTCTTATAATCCCTGCGCACAGCTGGTGCATCTGATATAATTCACTGACAGGCTCGTTTCTCTGTGATCCTGGTGATAAATGACATTCATTCGCTTTCTCCAAACCACCAAAGCAGTTTTTCCCCAGACTCAACTAACATTTTACAGAGAAAACTCAGGCAATCAGGTGAGAATTCGATCTACTTCTTCCCTCCAACCCACAATCCCACCTGCATGGACTCCTGCCTTCCCTCTATCTTCCTGGCATGCAAAAGGTGGGTCTGTGACCCTGTGAAACTCGTCCCTTGGCAGGAGCTGTGTCTGTCCCCTCACACTGTCTAAAGCATTCCTTTCGGCATCCTAATTCCTATACAATCACCTTCTCCCTCTGTAATGGATCATTGTGCTGTTGACATTCACATAAGCTCAAGTCTCTTCCTTCCAAGACAAAACAAAGCAAGACAGAGGTCTCTCTTGTTTCCTCTGTGCCGAGTCTTCCTTCCTAGCTGAGTTTCTGACAACTGTCGGCACAGCTGTCCTCACCTCCATCCTGGGAGCTCTCTCCCACTTCATGCCATTGAAACGAGCTTCCACCTCAGCACATCTGTATAGCAACTCCCTGCTCTCAGCTTGCTTTACAGCTTGGCTGCACTCAATCCAGATAACCATTTCTCCCTTTTCTGAAACACCTTTTTTACAATTTTTACTTTTTTTAACTGTAGTAACAAAATACATATCATGAAATTTATCCTCTCAATCTTTCTAAAGTGTACAGTTCAGTACATTAAGTATACTGATATTACAGCAGACCTCTAGAGCTTTTTCATGCAAAACCCAACAACTCCCCAATTCCCCTTCCAGCCTCTGGGAACCAGCTTTCTACTTTCTGTCTCTATGAATTTGACTACTTTAAATATCTCACGTAAGTGGAGTCACACAGCTTTTGTCCTTTTGTGACCAGATTTTTTTTTTTTTGAGGTGGAGTCTCTCACTCTGTCGCCCCGCTGGAGTGCAGTGGCATCATCTTAGCTCACTGCAGCCTCTAGTTCCTGTGCGCACGTGATCCTCCTGCCTCAGTCTCCTAAGTAACTGGAACCACAGGGATGTGCCAAAACACCCAGCTAATTTTTTCTATTTTTTTGGTAGAGAGATGGGGTCTCACTCTCACTCAGGCTGGTCTCAAACTCCTGACCTCAAGTCACCCCCCCCTCAGCCTCTTGGAGTGCTAGGATTACAGAAACAAGCCGCCACATCAGGCTGTGACTGGCTTTTTGATTCAGCATAATTTCCTCAATATTCATCAGAGTTGGGAAGAGATTTCTTTCTTTTTGAAGGCTGCATAATATTCCATCACATGTACAGATGGCATTGCCCTTACCTAGTTATCTGTGGCTGGGCATCTGGTTGTAGTAACACCTCCCTTCTGGAATCTCCATGTCCTGGACTCCTCCCTGGTCTAAGTGATGGCACCTCCCAAACCTTCTCACCTTCCTCCTCCCCCCTCCGCTGCTCCTACATTTGCCCTTTCTCTTTCCCCCAGAGCTGTGGTTCTCAACCCCTTTGTAACAATGAAAATACATGGCAGCTTTAGGAAGGTTGAGAACCACTGCCATAGACAGACTCCCCCACATCAATCTCCAGGCCACATTTCTTGTCTAAGCTCCACATTCACATGCCAGCAGGCTGTGAGTTGTTAACTCAGAATTTATCCCTAATTTGTCTTTATGGAGTCATGAGTTGCCTGATGACCTTTCAGTCAACAAGAGACCAGAGACATGATGTGGTCCCAGAAGCCTGTAATGGTGTGTTGTTACCATGGCTTTTGTGTGTTTATATAACCAGATACCAGGATACTTTCTGTTGCATTGCCCTTGTCTGCACTGCTCAGGACGGTCACCTGTGCACAGGGTGTGGTCCAGGGGCCATGTGGAAGGCTCTACCGCCCAGGCTTGTGTAGGTGCATATACTCCACGGGATCCACACAACCGTGAAACCGCCTTAGGACACATTGCTCAGATTGTGTCCCTGCCGTTATGTGACACGTGACTATATCCCCTTCCAGCCCAGGCCGTCTTCCCCGTGGCCTGTACACTTGGGATTGGTCTCCCTGCTCTTGCTTTTGCCCCATTTCAGTCTATTTTTCAGAAATCCTCTAAAACATATCATTTCCCAGATTAAATCATATTTCCCAAATTAAAACCTATTCCTGCTGCACTTAGAATAAGGTCTGCATGCTGTGTGGCCCACAGGATCGTCGGCAGAGGGTCTGCCTGCCTCACCAGCCTTGCGTGGGGGCCTTCCCTCCCTCTAGACTCATCCCCACGAAAGGGCTTCCCTTCTGTGCTGGAAACACACCAGAGTCTTTTCCACCTCTGGGCCTTCTATAGCCTGCTTCTTCTGCCTGAGCTTCCTGTTCCATGCCTTCTTCTCCCCACCACAGCTTAAGGCCTTCTTCAATAAATATACACACACTTGCCCCACATTCCTTGAGGGACCAGCTATTTCTCCTCTGCAACACGCCACAAAGAATACACTGGGGAAAGACGGGGTTGTGATAGTGCCAGTTCCATGCTGTGTGACCTTGAGCGTGAGGGCCTCCTTCACCGTTGTGTCCTTGGCCTCACCTGCCTCCCCTAGGTCAGGCCCTGCTCTTCCCTTGGTCTTAGCACCAGTCTTCCTGTAACGGAGGACTTCTGAGATCATGCCCTCTGACAGTTCCCCTCATCCACCTACCCACCACAATCCTGAATTTCTGTACCCCATAATCATCTATCCCAATTTATATTTACTATACTGTTCACCTTTGAGCAATGCAGAGGTTAGGGGCACTGACTTCCCACACAGTTGAAAATCTGTGCATAACTTCTGAGTCACCCAAACCTTAACTCAGAATAGGTTACTATTGAGTGGAAGACTTATTGATAATGTTGATTATCGCATATTTTGCATATTATCGTATTCCATATTGCATTCTTACAGTAAAGCTAGAGAAAAGAAAATGTTATTAAGAGATCATAAGGGAGAAAAAACACAGTTACTTTTCATTAAGTGGACATGGATGATCAGAAAGGTCTTCATCCCAGTCATCTTTCAGTGGGATGAGGAGGAGGAGGAGGAAGACGAGAGGTTGGTCTTGCTGGCTCGGGGTGACGCAGGGGGAAGAAAATCCACGTATAAATGAACCAACATAGTTCAAACCTGTGCTGTCCAAGCATCAAGTGTATATTTATTTATTTGGGGGTTATCTATTTATCCCTCTACTTCCCAGAAAAATAACAGCTGCACACATTCAGTGTTTGGTTTCAAACAAATTTAACAGTTACAATATCAACCATCCTTGAATGAATGTGGCTTCAACCCCATCATTAGTCCAGATTCAGTTCAGAGTGGAAAGGCTCTCTGTATTCCGAGTAGGAAGGGTTTTGATCTAGGGAATTGGTGTCTTACACACATTAGAAGGGTTAAGTGAATAACAGGAAGGAGGAAAGGAGAGAGAGAAAGTGCTTTTAAAGCTTTACTGCATCCCAATGACCCGTTGGCTAAAGCGATGTGCATGGCCCAACCAGAGTCCAGACTCCTCAGTGGGCATCAGACAGGAGACCCACACCTGACCAGGTCAGGCCCCGACCCTGGGGGCCAAGGAAGGCTTACGGGACAGCACATAGATCTGAAGTCTGCCTCCTCCTAATGCCAAGAGGATGTATCCACTTCCACCATACTCAGACACCACACCAAGAACACAGGCAGGTCCCTAGAGTGGGGAGAAAGAGCCCATGAGAACTTTGTTCTGATTGCTGCTTATTTTATATGCACAGCATATTTATTTAAACCAGATGGAAATTATTGCCTTTGAATGACAATTTTTTTCCTATCAGAGAAAATAAAGCTTTAAGATAAAATTAATAAACATAAAGTCATTTTTGCATTATCCATTTAGTCACAAATGCAATGGACTAGAAAAAATATACATTATTTTATTTCCTTCTCTACTTCTTTCTCTCCCTCCATAGGACTGGTGATAGCTTTGGGAAGACTAAAAAAATGACCCTTCTTATATCTGAAGACTTTTATGTGTCCCATGTTGTTTTTCTTATATTCCAGTACCTTTATCACCATGAAGAATCATGATCACTGGTTTTGTTACTTGTCCAAAATACTGTGTAAGCCCTGGGCCCAAACCAACGGCTATCCAGGTTTGTCTCTGAAGTTCCCTGCAGATGGCTGGCGGTTATGGGACTCGCTGGCGGAGACAGGGCTGTGTGCTGTCCCGCTCTGTTCTACACAGCATGTTTCATGTCTAAAGTCTCACTGGGTAAGGTTTTCTTTCTGGGGTAAGATTGTTCTCTGCTTCTGTGACCCTGTAGTCACATTGTCATCATGAAATCAACATTCTAATCTCCTTTTGGAGAGAAAAAATTTATTTCCTGCTGAGAATTTGAGCTGAAAATGGATTTGCTTCTGCAGCTGTGGTCATGATCCCATGGACTCTACACTGACCTCCTGCTCTGGTACTCTCTGGTACTGTCAGAATCCAACTCTACACTTGGTCCTTGGGGAGAAGACAGAAGGGATAAAACAAGAGATGCCTAAACAGAAGCTGTTCAAGAAGCCCACAACACAAGTTATTTTGTGAGCTTGTTACATCAGTAACCATAGATGGGATTTGTTTTCTCTTTGGCTTGGTTGAAGTAGGACATGGCAGAACAACGTGAAGAAACAGAAGACACTCCCAGAGATTCAAGAGAAAATAATAGCAAGTGACATGTGGAAGAAAGGGTCTAGAACTCACCACAGCAGCCTGGGGAGAGGGGGTCAAAGGCATCTTCAAGGCATCAACACCCAACAGCAATGACTGACAAGAGCACTAAGTTTTGTTTCTGCCTGATTTAATTGTTCTCCCAGATCTCTTTCTCTCTCTCTCCAGGGTACACAATGAGAGGGAAAGACTTTATATTGTGGCCAAAAAAAATTTTTTTAGATCTCTTACAAAGTGGTAAGATTTCAATGATTGTCCACTGGCTAATTTTTAAAGCCTTTGTAATTCCAAGGTCCCCTTTCACTCTTCCGTGTAGCACCTGGCTTGGGGAAGTGGTCAGGCTAGAGGAATGGGGTGGTTGTGTCCAGTTCTGGTTAAATTCAGTGAGCTGGAGCCCTCTAATTTTGTTTGCCGCTGCTTCTAGTATTTGTGGTTTGCTCGGCAGGATTAAGATGAGCTTTGTTTGACTGCCATCTAGTGGTCATTTAATTTCTGTACGGACGCTAAATAGGTTTTACTTTTCCAGTTTTTGCGGAAAGGCCATGAAAATCATTTTAAGTTTGCAAAGATGTACACTAAGATATGAAAAATGCTTCCTCAAGTCTTTTTTTTTAAGAGACAGAATCTCACTCCGTCACCCTTAGTAGAGTGTTGTAGCTTCACAGCTCACAGCAACCTCCATCTCTTGAGCTTAGGTGATTCTCTTTCCTCAGCCTCCCAAGCAGCTGGGACTACAGGTGCCCCCCACCACGCCCAGCTATTTTTGCTGCAGTTTGGCCGGGGCCGGGTTTGAACCCGCCACCCTCGATATGTGGGGCCGGTGTCCTATTCACTGATCCACAGGCGCCGCCTGCTTCCTGAAATCTTGTGTGATCATGCCACACAGAGAAATAACTCCAAAATCGTGGAAATATTTGATACTTAGAGACAATATAAAGGATCACAAAGAGGGAAAGTAGCAGGACTAGAAGAAATGGCGATGACCCATCAGGCACCTTCTTTCTTGCTGTTATCTAGATAGACAGTGAGTTCATAATAAAGCTTACAGCCTAAAGGACAGACTTCAAACCAGGCTGTTGGGCTAAAAGTTTAGCTCCATCTCTTAACCACCAAAGTGGCCTCAATATACTGAGATAACAGAGAAGGAAAGGCAAGTCAATTGTTCTTTTTGATGGGTCTTTTTTTAATGAAGAAAGAGAAAAACAAAAAAAAGAAAAATTGGCTCTATACCAAAAACACTGATTTGATTTTGAAATTTATTTTACTTATATGGAACAAGCAGATTCACAATGATACCAGTGGTAAAATAAAAACAGTGAGAGGATCCAAAAAAACTTTAAACACCTAGATCCAGTGTCTCTTGAGTCTTAATTGGAAAGTAATGGAGCCTAACAGACCCATTTGATTTAAAACTGCTATCAGCTTTTATGTCTTCAAATGAAACTAAACCTGCAAATTTTACCTTCAGACAAAGCAACCTGTACAGGGGTTAGATTAGATAACCTGATGTCCCTTTAAACACAAATTCTAGAATCCAAAACTTCACCACTGTATATCTACAAGGCTTAATTTTTGTCTAGTGTTTTACAAAGGTTAATAACAAAACATTTTTAAACTAAGATTTATCTTTTTTTTTTGAGACAGTCACACTCTTTATTATCCTGGGTAGAGTGCTATGGTGTCATCATAGCTCACAGCAACCTCCAACTCTTGGGCTAAAACAATCCTCTTGCCTCATCCTCCTGAGTAGCTGGGACTAAAAGTACCCACCATAATGCCAGGCTAGTTTTTCTATTTTTAGTAGACCAGAGTCTCACTCTTGCTCAGGCTGGTCTTGAACTCCTGAACTCAAGCAAACCACCTGCCTCAGCCTCCAAGAGTGCTATGAATACAGATGTGAGCCACTGTGCTGAGCCCTAAGTTTTTGAATTTAAGTGACTGACACTACTGTGTCATAGTGGCACCCTATTCCTTGTTTCCAATCTTTCAGCATACTGCTAGGAATCCTGCCCTAGAGTAGCTATGCAGCGTATTATCAGTAAAGAGTATGTGAGCCTTGATGTCCTCCTCATATCATGATTTTATGTATTTTTCAGGACTTTTCCAATTGTATTTCAGAAACTCAACAAGTTTATAAGCTTGAGGAACCAAGCAATGAGTAGCAGAGGCTCAGAAACGACTGATTAATCAGTTTCAAAATCCTTCCATCTCTTTATGCTTTACTGCATTTTGTTTTTTCAAGTTGGTTTGATCCAGATGACAAAAAAATAGAACTTGTATGGTGAAAATAGCTCTTTTTGTAATTCCAATTTAAAAATCTCATTCTCCAGCTCAGCGCCTGTGACTCAGCGGGCTATGGCACCAGCCACGTACACCTGAGCTGGTGGGTTCGAATCCAGCCCGGGCCCGCCAAACAACAACAGCTACAACCAAAAAATGGCCAGGCGTTGTGGCGGGCGCCTATAGTCCCAGCTACTTGGGAGGCAGAGGCAGAGGCAGGAGACTCGCTTGAACCCAGGAATTGGAGGTTGCTGTGAGCTGTGATGCCATGGCACTCTATCCAGGGTGACAGTTTGAGGCTCTGTCTCCAATAAATAAATAAAAATAAAAATCTCATTCTCCGATTAACTAAATTTAAGCCAAGTACTCTCTCTAGGGGTCATCACTGAGTATTAGGAAGTAAGATCTGCAAGATGGCAGCAACGTGCTTTTGAACAATACAAATGAAGGGAGCATTTCCCCAAAGAAAAAGACACTATATTTAAAACCCAGGGGAAGGAAGCGCTGTGCCTTTTTTCTCAATTTTATCAATCTAATTTTCATTGCGTCCATCACTGTAAAATCCACCATAAAACAAAGCTTCCTTATTTTTAAAACTTACTCTATGCCGAGCACTCTGTAAGACAGTTTAGATAAATTATTTCAAATTCTTCCCATAATCCAATGAGATGGGAATTATTATCTAACAGTTTCAGATGAAAAAAGTACATTCAGAAAGGTTCAGTACAAGTCAACAGGACTGCGAGGGGGTGGGGTCTTAGTGTGTGCCACATCTTTTGGGGGCAAAACACGATTGTAAGAGGGACTTTACCTAACAAATGCACTCAGTGTAAACTGGTTTCTTGTACCCTCAATGAATTCCCAACAATTAAAAAAAAAAAAAAAGTCAACAGGACTAGAACATTTAATGCTTTCAGTTTACTTAATGCTTTTTTTTTTTTTTTTTGTAGAGACAGAGTCTCACTTTATCGCCCTGGGTAGAGTGCTGTGGCGTCACACTGCTCACAGCAACCTCCAGCTCTTGGGCTTAAGAGATTCTCTTGCCTCAGCCTCCCTAGTAGCTGGGACTACGGGCGCCCGCCACAGCGCCCGGCTATTTTTTTGTTTTGCAGTTTGGCCGAGGCCGGGCTTGAACCCGCCACCTTTGGTATAAGGGGCCGGCGCCCTGCTCGCTGAGCCACAGGAGCCGCCCTGCTTACTGCTTTTTTTTAACTTGGAAAATTCAAACCAATATGCTGAAGTTAATAAAAATAACC
>CAUYON010051268.1:0-14168 GCA_963573935.1 Arctocebus calabarensis | reverse complement strand
TGAACAGATTATTTTCAAAATAACATGTACAAATGGCCAAGAAAAATGAAAAAAATCCTCAGCATCACTAACAGTCTGGAAAATGCAAAGTAATGCCACAATGAGATACCACCTAATCCTGGTGAGAATGGTTGTTACTAATAAGTCAGAAGAAATAGATATTGGCACAGATGTGATGGAAAAACGAATGTGTATACACTCTTGGTGGGAATGTAAATGAAACAGTTTGGCTCACTATCTGGGAGCTACCCACGCCCTATAAGTGTCACCTGAAGGTAACTCCCCTAGTGCCATCTCACCCAGCTTGGAGAAGGCAAGTATGATCCTCAGGGACCCTCACATGCTGCAACCTGAAAGCGAGCTTTGGGAGGTTGTGTGCAAGAAGGGCCACACGTATAAGGAGTAGCTCATTTGAACAGAAAGTGGTGAAGGAAAGTGGTGAGCTCCATATCCTAGGTACTATGGATCTAATTTCAGCCCACCAGTTTTAGTTTCAAAACAGCCTTAAAAGCTTCCTGAGTTGATTGTCATAATAAGAACTAGCCATCACTTTGGGAGGCCCTGGAAGAGACACAGTGAACTCCATGAACAAGGGCCCTTGAAATTGATATCTGCCAGCCTGTCCTGGTATCCAAATGACCCCAAATCCCTGATTAGCAGGCTAACTGTGTGTCAAATAGCTGCTTTGCTCAGGAAAGTCCTGGAAGTGTTGGGGTGAGCTCCACATTCACTGGCCTCTGAATTTAACATCAACCAGTTGAATTAGACACCTAATCAGGCCTGAAACAGCAGCCAAATGGCTTTAATGACCCATGAACAGCTGGTGGAGCAAGAAACTGGTGCTTGGCACTGGCAAGTTTTAAAAGCAGTATGGAGACCTCTGTATTTCAGGACAGCTGGTGTCACTTACTAACAGCCTACCTGACTTGACATCCAGAATTTTCCAGAGACAGTTGAATGACACTATTGCCAGCAGATATGTGGTGCACTCCATCAGTCCAGACAATGCCTTTTGGGTACCAGTGGTCTCCTGATTGTTGCCTAAGAGATTCCAACTGAAATATCTCTCAATAACAATTCAGGGACAATCTAGCATTCCAGCTGAAAAACTATATTAAATATATAAATAAATTGAAAATGACCATGGGGAGGAATCAGCTGAAGTACCCTGGCACATGAAAAAATCAGACCAGATCAACTCTCCTAAGAGATTTCAAGGGAGGTACAGCTGAAAGTATTATCCATAGAGAAATTCTTCGAATGACGGAAATAGAACAGAGAACATGAATGGCAAATAAGATGAATGGAATTGATAAAAAGATGGAAAAAGAAATCCAAAAAGAAGTCCAAAAACTGACTCAAGAAATGAATGAAATTAAAGACAAAGTCACCAAAGTTCTGTAAGTAATCAGGAAGAAAATAGTAGAGCTTAAGTAACTGAAAGGGGTATTTAAGGAGTTTCAAAATGCAATAGAGTCTCAGCAGTAGAGTACAACATGATGAAGAAAGAATCTCAGAAATCAAAGACAACTTTTGAACTAACCCAAGCATTAAAAAAGAGGCAGAAAAGAAAAGAGAAATAGCATAACAATGTCTTAGAGATATATGGGATTATGCTAAATGCACAAACATATGAATCATAGGATTCCTGAAGGAGAAGAGAGTCCTAAAAGCATGAAAGCTCTACTTTAAAATATCATGGTGGAGAATTTCCCAAGTATTGTGAGAGACTCAGAAATTCAGACACTAGATAGTTTCAGTACCCCTGAACAACTCAATTTAAACAAAGTATCTCCTACACACATTGTAATTAACTTGGCCAAAGCCAAAATGAAAAAGAAAATTCTGCAAGCACCCAGGTTCAAGCAACTTCTTCCCTACGATGGGAAATAACATCAGGTTGACAGTGAACTTCTCAGAAGAAACTTTTCAAGGCAGGAAAGAGTGGTCATCTGTCTTTAACCTTATGATACAAAACTATTTTCAGTCCAGGATTCTGTATCCTGCTACACTAAGGTTCATATTTGATGGACAAATCAATTCTTTTACTAACAATCAAACATTGAGGAAATTTTCCCCAAAAGAACAGCACTGCAGTAAGTCCTCAGACAGTTCTTAACACTGACCATCACAATGGACCATGGCCAAAGTAAAAACATACAGAAATTAAAGGATGAATCCTAATTTCTACAAATGCTTAACAATAAAATTAAGCATCAGACCATCACAAAAGAAGATGAACAGAACATCACCTTATCAATTCTCTCAGTAAATGTGATTGGCTTGACTCTCCACTGATGAGGTACAGACTGGTGAACTGCACCAGGCACAAGCCACATATATGTTAACTTCAGGAAATGCATCTAACATATAAGGACAAAACAAGACTCAGGGTGAAAGGTTAAAAAACCATAATTCAGGCAAATGGAAATCAGAAATAGGCAGAAATTGTCATCTTATTTGCATATTCCTTGGGATTCAAACCTACAAAACTAAAGATAAATGTGGGGAGAATAGGAATCAAACACCCTATTCTTGGCAAGGGAATGCACCCCCAGAAATAGGGAAAAACAGAGAAATAAGCTGAGAAATGCAGAATAAAACCAAGTTAGCAGTCACTAAATTTCTTATCTGAGCAGTTTCCTGCTTTTTCGAGAAGCCTATCCTGCAGGGGATACAGCTCACAAACTGCTCTGCTGGGTCTCTGAACACTCTGAAGAAACAATGGCTGAAGAGGAAGCTGTGTATAAGGTCTGTAGAAGGATTAACCAGGCCACCCCCTGCCCAATCAACAGTCAAAGCAAATACCCATTGTGGAGATTTGTATTTGGCCCAGGCAGAGATCAAGGGAACAGCTCAAGCCCTGAAATATGAGCAGGAGGGCTTGTAGCCCCTTATCTCAGAGGAAGATGCCTTTGGGCAGAAATCAGAAGAAAATTCTCCTTTCCCACCTTTCCTTCAGAGGAGACTGATGCCAGTGGTGTTTTACTCCACAGTGAACTAGTTGGGACTAATTGCCCCCAAGGAATCTGTTTGGGTGACCACAGATGGGAGGCTATCCCCACAAAAGGCTCAGGTTTTGGATTTCTCAAGGCTGCTCACACCCTCAAAGTTAATGATTACAGAAATAATAGAGGCTGACATGCTTGCATGGAGAAACTATTGCTTTGGTTCCCTTCCTCAGCTTAGCCTCTGGACAAATGAGCAAATGCCCTTCAATAAACCTGAGTGGAACAAACACTCGGGGCCATCCACTGGATCCTATACATTAGCAATTGTCCCTTGTATTTCTCACCATTGAAAACTCTATTCTGTGTGTCATCTTCCTTTATCTCAGACTGCTTCTAACTTTTCTAGTCTTTGGTTGATTGCTGCCAGTTCCACAGGTCTTAAAGGACCCTGCCCTCAGGGTAGGAACCTGGCAAATAAAGATGGACACTATAAAGTGGTGAAGGGAAAAATACAACAGCAATGAAAATAATCATTTCAATTCTAAATGTTTATGTACCCATCTTAAATTCTCCCAAATATATAAAATGAACCCTAACTGATCTTAACAGTCTGATATACTTTGACACCAAAGTCACTCGGGACTTTAACACCCTTCAGACAGAACTGGACAGATCCTCTAAGCAGAAATTAAACAAAGGGGGGAGGAGCCAAGATGGCATTCTGTAGCTAGCTTTCCACAAAGGCTCCCCTCCAGAAGGAGAATTAAAGGACCGAAATTTAGCAAGAAAGCTGATGGTTTGGATCTGAGCCAAAAGAGAAGGTCAAAGAATGCACATCAACGCTGCTGGGGTGTCCTGCAACCACAAGAACACAAACAAAAGGCAAAGAACACATCGGCAAGTGGATAGGAGTCCCCTCCCCCAAGAGAACAGCTCACAGTATACTCCATGCCTCCATACAAACAAGCAAACAGAGTTCAGATGTCCTCCCACTCTACCCCACGGGAGAGACCCTCGAAAAACCAGACCTCCTTCCCCTACTAGGATACCATGAGACTCTCTTGCCAGGCATAAAACTGTATATATTCTCTACCTGCAAGTTTGAACTCACAGCACTCACCTCCACTCTCACTCTGAGGACTGGAGGCCTGTCCCCCACGGAGTCCAGATTCATGGACATTTTCTTGAGGGTTGTGGATGGGGTGTGGATTGTTGCTGATCTGTGCTGATTTGGGGGCTTGGAAGTGGGGAGAGGAGAGTGAGCCAAGAGGAGGCCGAACTGGAAAGGTGGTCTCTTGAGGCATGGAGCGGTAGCCACAGTGGTGGGAAAAACAGCAGTGGGACTTGCACACCTGGGGATGTTTTGAGGAGACACTCCCAGTCTCTCTGGGCACCTTCTCTGGTGGCAGCCACCGGCAGAGTGGATGTGCAATGGAGGCACAGGCCCCAGGAGTGAAGGGTTTGCCTGAGGCAGTACCAGACGGGGCGGAGCATGGGGATTGGAATACAAGCACAGAGAGAGCTGTCTCCAAGGGCAGAGACTTCTTTACTCAGCTTCAGACACACTTGGCCCTCAGGGGATGAAAGCTGAGACAAAGGGCTGTAACTGACAGACTGGGTCAGCCCCATTTGCAGCCCAACATCTGATCCACAGGGGAAAATACCCAGGACAGAAACAAATTCTGCAAACTTGTTCTGTTCTATCACCAACATCAATCAGGGATAGGGCTGGAACTGAGGGAATTGCCCCAACCCCTATCAAGCACCCAGGTTGTCAGACCTCACCTCCCCCTGCCAAATATTGACAGAGAGTGGCAGAAAGTGGCGGCCTGGCTGAGGAGCCACAGACCTCCCTGTGACCCAGGCAGGCGCAAACCTCTGGAGCATCTGCTCATTGGAGGGAAATGGATCACAGCCTTGCAGGGTTACCAGTGACTGGGTGTGACAGAGGAGCAACGTGGAGGAGGTATCAACCTTCCTAGACTAATTTACTTGCTGGGGGGGGCCTCCTGAGCTCACAGAGCACTAGAGAGAGTTATAATAGACAGCAGAACCCTGCTATTTAGTTGCCAGAGACTTTTCACCTCTTCCATCTGAAGCTGGTGCTGGCTGGGACAATAGATTGGGACCTCTTCAACTGGGCCAATCACCCGAGGATTTTCTAAAGTGGTATCCTAGGTGTGTGTTAGTGGGAAGGTTTGATTTTCCTTTTCCAATTGTTGCCTGGTGGGGGGGGGCTTGGTGGCTTAACTGCTGGTTTTTCTCTACAGCTCAGACTTCAACCCAGAGTAACTGGTTCTCTAGGGTAAGACAGAGACCAGCTGAAAATAAGACAGACCCATTTAACCCAACAACAGCAAGAAGGTCCCTAGTCTCTCAAACAGTAGCACTGTACGGGTCCTTGGTAAAACTCTAGGGGAAAAGGTACAGACGTCAGTCCCAGCTTTCAGGCAAAAGACTGGTCAATCACTAGTCCAGGAACCCCCAAACCAACTTATCCTTATCTACTCATCCAGCCAAATGGCGCAACATAATCCTGGGGCGGAATCAGCGGAAAAGCTCTGGCAACAGGAACATCCAGAGTAGATCAACCTCCCCAAGGAAAAATTATGCAGACACAAATGATGATCCTATGCATAAACAGATGGCTGATATGTCAGAAATCAAATTCAGAATTTGGACTACAAACAGGACCAATAAAATAGAGGAAAAGTTGGAATTACAAATTCAGGGAGCATTTCAAAAATTGTCTCAAGAAGTCAAGGAATTCAAAGACCAAATGACCAAAGATTTTGACACATTGAGACAAGAGTTACAGCCCTCAAAGATCTGAGAAACACAGTAGAATCCCTCAGCAACTGAATGGAACAAGCAGAAGAAAGTATTTCCGACATTGAGGACAAAGTTTTTGAATGCTCCCAAAGCTACAGAGAGGAAGAGAAATGGAAGGCAAAAACAGATCAGTCTCTCAGACAGCTCTGGGATAACTTGAGGAAAACTAATATTCGCCTTATAGGTATACCTGAAAACGATGAAGTGGCATCACAAGGCACAGAGTCTCCTCTTTATGAGACTATGAAAGAGAACGTCCAGACGTGGCAAGAGATTATAAAATTCAGATAGCAGACAGTTTCAAAACTCCAGCATGACTCAACTCCAATAAGACATCCCCAAGGCACATCATAATTAATGTCACTAAAGTTTATATGAAGGAGAAAATTCTGAAAGCAGCCAGACGTAAGAAATCCATAAACTACAAGGGGAAGAA
Organism: Arctocebus calabarensis; assembly: GCA_963573935.1. NCBI lineage: Eukaryota > Metazoa > Chordata > Mammalia > Primates > Lorisidae > Arctocebus > Arctocebus calabarensis. The sequence goes on along the minus strand of CAUYON010051268.1, from coordinate 7,949 downwards.
TAATAGAATAACAGCAGATTTCTCTGATCAAACCTTTCAAACTAGAAGAGAATGGTTGACTTTTAATCTCCTAAAACAAAATAAATTTCAACCCAGGATCCTGTATGCACCTAAACTGAGTTTCATTTATGATGGAGAAATTAAATACTTTAATGATATCCACTTGTTGAAGAAATTTGTTATAACTAAACCAGAGCTCCAGGATATTCTCAGATGTATCCTCCATAATGACCAGCATAAACCTCCACCACAAAAGTAAACTCACCCAGAAACTATTTATCAAATTCCAACTTCCACAGAGATGAAAGGAATAAAAATGTCCACTGGACTTTCTAAAGATTTATCAATATTTTCAATTAATGTGAATGGTTTAAATTGTCCTCTAGAGAGGCATAGGTAGGCTGACTGGATACAAAAACTCAGGCCAGATATCTGCTGAATACAAGAAACTCATCTTACCTTAAAAGATTAATATAGACTCAAGGTGAAGGGATGGTCATCTATATTCCAGGCAAATGGAAAGCAGAAAAAAACAGGTGCTGCACTTTTGTTTGCAGATACAATAGGCTTTAAACCAACCAAAGTAAGGATGTATAAGGATGGAAATTTCATATGTGTTAAAGGTAACACTCAATATGATGAGATTTCAATTATTAATATTTATGCACCCAACCAGAATGCACCTTAATTTATAAGAAAAACTCTAATAGACAAGAGTAATTTGATTTCCTCCAGCTCCATAGTAGTTGGAGACTTTAATACTCCTTTAGCACTGTTGGATACATCCTCCAATAAGAAGCTAAGTAAAGAAATTTTAGATTTAAACTTAACCATTCAACATCTGTATTTAACAGACATCTACAGAACATTTCATCCTAATAAAATTGAATACACATTCTTCTCATCACCCCATGTAACATACTCCAAAATTGATCACATCTCAGGTCACAAGTCTAACCTCAGCAAATTTAAAAGAATAGAAATTATTCCTTGCATCTTCTCAGACCACCATGGAATTAAAGTTGCACTCAACAATAACAGGAATTTGCATACTCAAACCAAAACATGGAAGCTAAATAACCTTATGCTGAACGATAGATGGGTTATAGACGAGATTAAGAAGGAAATCACTAAATTTTTGGAACAAAATGACAATGAAGACACGAATTATCAGAACCTCTGGGATACTGCAAAGGCAGTCCTAAGAGGGAAATTTATAGCACTGCAAGCCTTCCTCAAGAGAACGGAAAGAGGGGAAGTTAACAATGTAATGGGACACCTCAAGCAACTGGAAAAGGAAGAACATTCCAACCCCAAACCCAGCAGAAAAAAAGAAATTACCAAAATCAGGGCAGAAGTCAATGAAATTGAAAACAAAGGAATTATACAAGAGATTAATAAATCAAAAAAGTTGGTTCTTTGAAAAGGTCAATAAAATAGATAAACCTTTGGCTAAGCTAATCAGGAAAAAAAAATCAGTAAAATCTCTAATTTCATCAATCCAAAATGGTAAAGACGAAATAACAACAGACCCCTCAGAAATTCAAAAACTCCTTAACCAATATTACAGAAACTTTACTCTCAGAAATATGAAAATCTGAAGGAAATTAACCAATATTTGGAAGCACACCACCTTCCAAGAAGTAGCCAGAATGAAGTGGAAATGTTGAACAGGCTTATATCAAGTTCTGAAACAGCATTAACTATACAAAATCTCTATAAAAAGAAAAGCCAGAGACCAGATGGCTTGACGTCAGAATTCTACCAAACCTTTAAAGAGGAACTCGTGCCTATATTATTCAACCTTTTCCAAAATATAGAAAAAGATGGAATAATACCTGACACATTCTATGAAGCCAATATTACCTTGATCCCTAAACCAGGAAAAGACCCAACAAGAAAAGAAAATTATAGACCAATATCACTAATCACCAGAATCCCTTCATGATCATAACACTTAAGAAAATTGGTATAGAAGGGACGTTTCTTAAACTAATAGAGGCCATCTACAGCAAACCCACAACCAATATGGTATTGAATGGAGTTAAATTGAAATCATTTCCACTTAGATCAGGAACCAGGCAAGGTTGCACATTGTCTCCATTGCTCTTCAACATTGTAATGGAAGTTTTAGCCATTGCAATTAGGAAAGAAAAGGTGAACAAGAGTATCCACATAGGATCAGAAGAGATTAAACTTTCACTCTTTGCAGATGATATGATTGTATATATGGAAAACACCAGGGATTCTACTATGAAACTTTTAGAAGTGATCAAGGAATACAGCATTGTCTCAGGCTACAAAATCAACACTCATAAATCTGTAACCTTCATACATACCAATAATATTCAAGCTGAAAAAACAGTCAAGGACTCTATCCCTTTCACAGTAGTACTAAAGAAGATGAACTATTTGGGATTTTATCTAACAAAGGATGTAACATATCTTTATAAAGAGAACTATGAAACTCTAAGAAAAGAAAAGAAATAGTTGAACATGTCAACAAATGGAAAAACATACCATGCTCATGGCTGGGAAGAATCAACATTGTTAAAATTCCCATACTACCCAAAGCAATATACAATTTTAATGCAATTCCCATTAAAGCTCCATTGTCATATTTAAAGACCTCAAAAAAAATACCTTGTTTTATATGGAATCAGAAGAAAACCTTGAATAGCCAAGACATTACTCAGAAATGAAAATAGAGCAGGAGGAATCACACTACCTGAGATTGTACTATAAATCGATAATGATCAAAACACCATGGTACTAGCACAAAAACAGAGAGATAGATGTATGGAACAAAATAGAGAACCAAGAGATGAACCCAGCTACTTACTGCTTTTCGATCTTTGACAAGCCAATTAAAAACATTTAGTGGGGAAAAAATCCCTATTTAACAAATGGTGCTGGGTGAACTGGCTGGAGACCTGTAGAAGACTGAAATGACCCACACCTTCACCGTTAACTAAGATAGACTCTCACTGGATCAAAGATTTAAACTTATGAGAAACTATAAAAATATTAGAAGGAAGTGCAGGGAAAACACTTGAAGGAATCGGCCTGAGTGAATTTTTTATGAGGAGGACTCACCAGGCAATTTAAGCAGTATTAAAAATACACTACTGGAACCTGATCAAACTAAAAAGCTTTTGCACTGCTAAGAACACAGTAAGTTTAGCAGGCAGACAGCCCTCAGAATGGGAGAAAATATTTGCAGGTTATGCCTCTGACAAAGGTTTAATAACCAGAGTCAACAGAGAACTCAAAGATATTAGCAACGAAAAGACAAGTGATCCCATCTCAGGGTGGGCAAAGAACTTGAAGAGAACCTTCTCTAAAGAAGACAGGTGCATGGCATACAGACACATGAAAAAATGCTCACCATCCTTAATGATCAGAGAAATGCAAATCAAAACTACTTTGAGATATCATCTATCTCCACTAAGATTAGCCCACATAACAAAATCCCCAAACCAGAGATGCTGGCATAAATGTGGAGAAAAGGGAACACTTCTACATTGCTGGTGGGAATGCAAACTAATATATTCCTTTTGGAAGGATGTTTGGAGAATACTTAGAGTTCTAAAAATAGACCTGCCATTCGATCTTATAATTCTTTTACTCGGTATATATAAAAAAAAAATCACCTCATAATAAAGATATTTGTACCACAATGTTTGTTGCAGCCCAATTCATAATTGCTAAGTCATAGAAGAAGCCCAAGTGCCCATCAACCCACAAATGAATTAATAAATTGTGGTACATGTATACCATGGAATACTATGCAGCCTTAAAGAAAGATGGAGACTTTACCTCTTTCATGTTTACATGGATGGAGCTGGAACATATTCTTCTTAGCAAAATATCTCAAGAATGGAAGGAAAAGTATCCAATGTACTCAGCCCTACTATGAAGCTAATTTATAGCTTTCATATGAAGGCTAAAACCCAATTATAGCACAAGAATATGGGGAAAAGGGCAAGGGAGGGGAGGGGAAGGAGGAGAATGGGTGGAGGGAGGGCGATTGGTGGGATCACACCTACCGTGCATCTTAGAAGGGTACTTGTGAAACTTACTAAAAGCAGAATACCAATATCTCCATATAGTGATTAAGAAAATGCCATGAAGGATATGTTTAACAGTTTGATGAAAATGTTTCAGATTGTATATGAAGTCAGCACGTTGTGCCCCATGATTGCACTAATGTACACAATTATGATTTAATAAAAATTTAAAAAAAATACAAAACGAGATAATAGAAACAGCTCCCCAAATGAGGCAACCATAATACATATAAACATATAGAACCCATCATTTAAAAGAGATATTCTCACACTGGATGATATATTCACAGGGCTATGTTTTGAAGATTTATATAATAGCAAAAGACCAGAAACAACTCAAATATTCCATCAGTAGAGTTCCTGGATATACACCAAATGAAATATTATAAAGTTTTGAAAAGGAATAAAGAGTATATCTATGTGCTCGGATGGAGTAATCATCAGGACTGCTATAATTTGGGTCTTAATCTCCCAAGACCACATATTAAAATTGATCCCCAAGGTTGCGAATGGGGCCTAGTGGGAGGTGTTTGAATCACTGGAGCAGATTACTCATAAACAGATTAATGCCCTCCCTGGAGGGGAGTGAATGAATAAATTCTCACTCATTTAGTTTCTGAAAATGCTGGGTGTTAAACAGATTCTGGAATGTCCTCTTTTTCTCTCTCGCTTTCTATTCACCATGTTATACCTGCACATGCCAGCTGCCCCTTGCCTTTCACCATGAGTGGAAGCACCCTGAGCACCTCACCAAATGCCCAGTCTTCAACCTTCCAACCAGCAGAACCATGAGCTAAATCAACTTCTTTCCTTTATAAATTATCCAGCCTCAGGTATTTCTTCATAGCAACAGATGGACTAAGACAAGTATATGATGCTCATTTTGTTAAAAATATAAAAGAGTATGTAATATGATACTACCTACATAAAAGAAGAGATAGATATACATATATACTTGTTTATATTTAAAAGAAAAAAAACATAAAGTAACAATCATCTATAGGGGTGAGAATAAATAGCACAAAGAAGCAGGGAGAAAAGCTATACTTCTTTAAATATACTTTGTTCTACAGATTTGACTTAGGAACCATGTATATATACAACACAATTATATAATAATTTTTTTAAAACGTCAATTCTTAAGAGCAAAAAGCAAAATAAAACAAATTAACCTGTGTATCCAGATGCTAAAACAATCACACACAAATGACTTTAAAACAAGCAACATTAATTTACATTCTATTAGGATATATCCTAACATAAGTAGTAAAATATTTGCAAAGGAATCTTCAGTGCTTCTTAATAATTATACTTTTGTTGATATAACAATGATATGGTTAATCTGAAGCAAATGTCTATGCATTGTCAGATAAAGCAAATGAGTGTTGCTGTCTCGAGCACCATAATTTTAGTTGTGGTATAAAGGAGATAAAGACTGTTGAGGATAAATAGAAATCCTATAGTTCCAAATTGATTTGGAGGGATCATACTGACCAGGGTCCAAATTTTTATTTCCAAGCATCATTTTACACTAATAGGGACCAAGGCTCTTAGGAGAAATGGGTGACTTCTAGTCCAGGGAATGAATTAGAAAAGTAGATTGTACAACAGCTTGAATTCACAGAAATCATAGAAACTATCACATAAAATTAGGAATGTGTCAAAAGGACACAAGAGCCAGTGTTTAGAGGCCAAAGGTATGTAGATTAAATCATCAATAGGGAGAATAACCATAATGGATTAAAATACATCAAATGTTTAAACCCATATGTTTATGATAATGCTGAAAAATGACCACATTTGATAAGTGACAGGAAACCAACTCACTATTTTGAAAACTAGCAAATAAATGAAAATAATTAAATATTGACCCTACCTTTCCTATGCAAAGTATACCAGGAGACACAAAATGATAGATGAAGGGAAGGTTTCTTTCTAAAATAATTTCAGCTAACAAATAAATACAGAATGATAGATTATCATTATTTTACAACTTTTAAAGAAAAGGGGTCCAGCTATTGAGGGACAACTACACATGTTGTGCACCCTGATGGGAGAACTCCATGTAACCCAGAGGAGGGGAACCTATGACCTTAACACCAAATGTGCCCTTCTAAATGTGTCCCTTTATCAGAATCCAAGTTTTAGTTTTATTAATGAATTTTTGTTCATCTTTTATATTTGTTTCATTATTTTTCCTTGTTTATTGTTTGGGACTAGTTGAGGGTACAAAGAATTGGGTTACACTGATTGCATTTGTTAGGTAAAGTCCCTGTTGTAATTGTGCTCCTCTCAGAAGAGGTGTGCCATATGCTTTGACCCTGCATCCACCTCCCTCCTCTCCTCTCCCTGATCCTTCATTTCCCTACCCACCACCTTGTATTAGATTATCTATTGCCTTCATATTAAAATTGAACACATTAGATTCTTGCTTCTCAATTCTTATAATTTACTAAGAAGAATGTGTTCTAACTTGATCCAGGCTAATAAAAATGATGCAAAGTCTTCATTTTTTTAAAAGCTGAATTGCATTTCCAGGTATACATATATCACAGCTTGTTAATCCATTCCTGGGTTGATGGGCATTTAGGTTGTTTTCACATTTTATTGATTGTAAATTGAACTGCAATAAACAGGCTGGTGCAAATGTCCTTATGATAAAAATTATTTTTTTTCTTCTAGGAAGATGCCTAGTAATGGAATTGCAAGATCAAATGGGAAGGCTAATTTGAGTTCTTTGAGGGTTATCCATACTTCTTCCAAAAAGGCTGTATTGGTTTGCAGTCCTAGAATTAGGGTAAAACTGTTCTCTTCTCTCCACATACATGCCAGCATCTGAAGCTTTGAGAGTTTGTGATTTGAGCTATTCTCACTGGGGTTAGGTGATATCTCACGGTGGCTTTGATTTGCATTTCTCTGATGATCAGGGATGATGAGCATTTTTTCAAATGTTTCTTAGCCATCAATCTTTCTTTTTCAGAGAAAGTTCTGTTCATATCTCTTGCCCAGAGGTAGACAGGATTCTTTAATCTTTTTTTGGTGATTAATTTGAGATCTCTGTAGATTCTAGTTATCAACATTTTGTCAGATTGATACCATGCAAATATTCCTATTCTGGAGATTGTCTTTTTGCTTTACTTTTGTGCCTTTAGCTGTGCAGAAGCTTTTCAGTTTAATTAAATCCCATGTGTTAATTTTTGTTGTTCTTGCAGTGGTTGCTGAAGTCTTTGTCATAAAATCTTTTCCTAGTCCAACATCAAGATTGTCTGTACACTTTCTATAAAGTTTTTGCAATTTAATATCTTATATTTAAGACTTTTATGCAGCTTAAGTCAATTTTTGAAAGGAGTGAAAGCTGTGGGTCAAGTTTCAGTCTATTACATGAGGTTATCCAGTTCTCTCAGCACCATTTGTTGAATAGGGATTCTTTTTCACACTATATGCTTTTGTTTGGTTTATGAAAGATCAGATACAAGTAGAGACTGGTTTCATCTCTTGGTTTTCTATTCTGTTCCATATGTCTGTATCTCTATTTCTATGAGAATACTATGCAGTTTTGTTTACTGTGGAATTACAATATGGCCTGAAGTCTAGTAGGGTGATGCCTCCTACTTTGTTTTTATTATTAAGCATAGCATTAGTTATATGGGTTCTAGTCTGCTTCCACAAAAAATGAATTATTTTTTTCTGTTTTTTAAAGTAAGATGTTGGTTTTTTTATTGTTTTTTTATTTTTATTTTTATTTTTTTTTAATAATTTTATTGAATCATAATTATGTACATTGGTGCAATCACAGGGCACGATTCATATACATTCAAAAATATTTTGATCATACTGTTACAGATATCCTTCATGGCATTTCCTTGATCACTATATAAA
>CAUYON010051264.1:0-17548 GCA_963573935.1 Arctocebus calabarensis | reverse complement strand
GCATCACAGCTCATAGCAACTTCCAATTCCTGGGCTCAAGCGAGTCTCTTGCCTCTGCCTCCCAAGTAGCTGGGACTACAGGCGCCCGCCACAACGCCCGGCCATTTTTTTTTTTTTTTGGTTGCAGCCGTCATTGTTGTTTGGCGGGTCCTGGGTCTGGATTCGAACCCGCCAGCTCAGGTGTACGTGGCTGGCGCCTTAGCCCGTTGAGCCACAGGCGCCAAGCCCTGTGTGTCTTAATTTTTTTCTTGTCCCTATTGCATCACCAAAGGCTTTTAGATGTAGCATGAGCCTAATGGCAGTCACCTTTCTTAAACGTTGTGATGATGGCTTTTTCCTTTGGATCTTGTTTCTAACGTTCAACTGCTGAAAGCCTCCGAATTTAGATTAATTGAGGAAACACTCACCTCTTTTAGAGAATTATCCTTTGATGCTGCAGAATCTACTCTTACAAATGCCTTCCTACTGCTCAATTGGTTGCTTACCGAAGTCATAGCTTTAAACCTTCCCAGCCCTCGTCAATAGCTCCCTGAAAGTCTCCTTTCTTGTTTACTTCTGCAAAGGGTAGCTTCTTGAAAATATAAACATGTATGAGTATGTGTTTTTTGCTTACCTTTTTTACTTTTAATCAATGTCAGGTATCGTGAGTCATGTTAAGGAGTTGAGTGCAGCGTGCAACTACTATACTTGGATGGTGTTGATCCAGGGATAGTCTCCATAGTTATTTACTAACTTATAAATAGTTATTAAAGTGAACACAGCACATATACATTATCTGCTGCTTTTGTTACAATTAATATTGGGTATGTTCTGGTGAATTCATCCTTGTTGTAAAAACAAGAAAAAAACAATTACTTTTTTACCAGCCTTTAAAAGTTGGAATAGAATACAAACTCAAGGAACTGAATATTCTTGTAATAGAATAGATAATTTCAAAATGATTAGTCCACTCCAGGAGAAAAACATCTAGGAATTAAGTTCATCCACTTGAAATTGTTTTACAATTATTTTTGGATCTAAACATTCAAACCTCAAGGCTTAGGATCCCATAGATCAGAGCCTATCTTGTTAATAAACTCTCAGTCTTAGAGACTAGAAGCAAGAGAGTGTGTGTCACACGTGCTTCCCAAAAACTAGAATAGATTTTTACTGTACAGTGATATATCTGATGGTAAATGTTTGTTAAAGGTCCAAATGTAATTTAAAAAAGAAAGAAAGAAAAGAAAACAAATACACAAATAAAAAAAAGAAAATTAAATCCAAAGGAAACAAAAGAAAAGAAATAATAAAATTTAGACCAGATAAAAATATTCAATAGAGAAAATCAATAAATGAAATCTACAAAAACAGAAAGTAGTTCTTTGAAAATATCAATAAAACAGGTAAGCCTCCAACCATGCTAACTAGGAAAAAAAAAAGAGAGAGAGAGAATATAAATTACTAAAAATTATATCAGAAATCTAAGAGGGGACATCTCTACAAATACCAGGAACACTTAAAGGAAAATAAAGAAATATTATGAATGAGTATATGTCCATAAATTTGATAATGTAGATGTAGTGGGGTAAGTCCTAGAAAAACCTACTCTGCCAAAACCCACACAAGATGAAATAGACCATTTGAATAGGATTGTACTTAATAAAATAATTGTATTGATAATTAATAATATTGCAAAACAGAAAGCACCAGGTCTAGAAGGGTACAATGATAATGTATACAAAATTTTCTTTTTGAGAGGCTGTCTTCTTATACTGTCCAGGCTGGTCTTGAACTTCTAAATTCAAGTGATCTTCCTGCCTCAACCCCCAAGTAGCTGGAACCATAGGCCTCTGCCATGACTCCTGTCTATACCAAACTTTTGAGGAAGAAATCTTATCAATTCCTTACAATCTCTTAACAAATGGAAGTAGAGGGGATACTTCCTAACTCATTTTATGAGCTCACCATTACCATAATCCCCAGACACAGACATTATAAAATAAACACCCTGCAAATCAATATGTCTCATTAATATACATGCAAAAATTCCTAATGATGTTTAGCAAATAAAATACAATGATATATAAAAAGAATTATACACTACAAACAAGTAGATATTATTCCAGATATGCCAGCCTGATTCAACTTTCAAAAATCAACTCATGCAATACATCCTATCAAAAGACCAAAGAGGAAATACTATACAATCATAAAAGTAGAATAAGCATTTGAGATATCCGGCACTCATTCTAATGAAATCTCTCAGCAATCTAGAACACAAGGGAACTTCCATATTGAAAAAGAACACAAAAAACCTACAGCTTATTTTGGATGAAATGGTAGGACACTAGGAATTTTCCTGCTAAGATGAAAAACAAGGCAAGGATGTTCTCTCTCACCATCTATTACACACCGTTGGAGGGAATGCATATTAAGACAGCCATTATGAAAAATAGTAAAATATTAAAAATATGAAAATATAATTACCATTAGATCTAGTAATCTCAATACTGAGTATATATCCAAAGGAAATAAAATTAGTCTATCAAAAGACACCTGCACGCCCATGTTTACTGCTGCACTCATCACAAAAATCAAAATACGGAATCAACTTAAGTGTCCATCAATAGGTGACTAGATAAAGAAAATGTATATATACACACAACTTGACAGTATTTAGTCATAAAGAAGAATAAATTCCTGTCTTTTGTGACAACATGGATAAGCCTGAAGAACACTATGTTAGGTGAAATAAGCCAGGCATAGGAAAACAAATACCACATAATCTGACTCATATATGGAATCTAAAAAAGTTGACCTCATAGAAGTAGAGAACAGGAAAGGCTCACAACAAAAGAGACATCTAATCATAGGAGTATTGAATATATCTTACACATACACACATCTTGCCACCACATCAGTAGGGCTTCTAAATGTATATAATAAGAGTGGGCTACAAAAGAAAGAGCTATGGGCCTCAGACCTTGTTTTAAGAAGTCTCTAGGGGAGACATCAAAGAAAATTTTAGCCTCTGACGCCTACAGCTACAGTAGAAAGCATGCTGAAGGCCTTTTAACATCAAGTCCTTTCACCCATCATGTATGGCTTTCAATAAAAAATAAATAAATAAAAAGCACACTAAAAGGTAGAAAATATATGGTTTGAAGAGACAAAATAAGCTTCAAACAAGACTCAGATATGGCAGAAATTTTGGAATTATTAGACTAATAATTAAAAATAACTGAGATTGCTATACTAAGAGTTCTCATGTAAAGAGTCAACTACGTGCATGTGCAAAAGAATAATATAAGATGGAAACTCTAAGAGAGAATCAAAAGAAAATGCTAGAAATTAAAAACACTAATAGAAATTATGAATGCCTTTGATGGGCTTTTACGTATTAAGACATGGGATACAGCCAAGGAAAGTACCAAGAACCTTAAGGATTTGTCACAGAATCTTGCCCAACTGGAAGGCAAACAGAAAAAAATTTTAAAAAATTGAACCACCACATAAAGAACTGTGGAACAATAACAAAAGGTACAATATATGCATTACAGGGATACTAGGAGAAGAAAGAGAGAAAACAACAGAAAATATTTAAGTAGTAATGACTGAGAGTGTGCTGAAATTAAAGTCAGGCACAAACATTTAGATCCAGGAAGTTCAGACAACACCAAGCAGGGTAAACACTAAATAATCTACACTGAGACTTCACATGTTCAAACTGTAGAAAATCAAAGACAAAGAGAAAAATCTTGTGGGGCACAGTGGCTCATGCCTGTAATCCCGGTGCTCTGAGAGCCCGGGACAGGTGGATTGCTTGAGCTCAGGAATTGGAGACCAGCCTGAGACAGAGTGAGACCCATGTCTCTAAAAAAAATACCCAAGCAGTGTGGCAGATGCCTATAGTCTCAGCTACTTGGGAGGCAGAGGCAAGAGAATCGCTTGAGCCCCAGAGTTTGAGGTTGCTGTGAGCTAGGACATGATGGCACTCTACTGAAGGTGACAAAGTGAAACTCTGTCTCAATAAATAAACAAATAAATAAAAGAGAAAATCTTGAAAGAAACCAAAGTGGGGATGAGGGGAGACTATAAAGGAGTAAGAATAGGAGTTACATTGGACTTTAAAGAAAAAATGACCAAACTGTATGCTGTCTAACAGAGACACTAAAAGTAGATTGAAAATAAAAATGGAAAAAATTCTATACAAATAGTTAACAACAGAGAGTTGGAGTTGCTATACTAATAGCATACGAAAAAATACCCCTTTACATTAAAAAGTTGTGCAAAAGACAAATAAGAACACATTATTTATTAGTACAAGGTTAATTCATCAAGAAGTTATTATAAGAGCAGCTACTGTGGCTAGGGCACTGGCCCAGTATACCGAGGGTGGCAGGTTCAAACCCGGCCCCAGCTGAACTGAAACAAAAAAATAGCCGGGTGTTGTGGTGGGCACCTGTAGTACCAGCTACTCAGGAGGCAGAAGCAAGAGAATTGCCTAAGCCCAGGAGTAGGAGGTTGCTGTGAGCTGTGAAGCCACTGCCTTCTACTGAGGGCCATAGAGTGAGACTCTGTCTATACAAAAAAAAAAAAAAAAAAGAAAGAAATAGAAGTTATAATAACAATATGTGTAACGAACAACAGAAAACCAAAATATGTGAATCAAACATTGACAGAAGTAAAGTTGAGGGAGATAATTCTGCAGTAATAGTTGAAGACTTCACTATTCCACTTTGAATAATGGATAACGACCAGACAGAAGGTCAGTAATAGAAGACTTGAACAACATAATAAATCAACTGGACCTAAAAAAAATATGCAGAACACTCCACACAAAAGCAGTAGAACTGAAATTGTCTTAAATGCATATGAGACATTTTCCAACTGGATCACGTGTGAAACCACAAACCAAGTGTTAATATATTTTAAAAGATGGAAATCATACAAAGAATCTTTTCTGATCACTGTGGTATGCAATTAGAAATCAATAGATAGAAGTAAACAAAATTTCAAAAACATATAGAAATTAAACAACACACTCTTTTTTGTTTTTTAAAGAGGTTTATTTTGAGCCACACTTGAGGACCGTGACCCAGAGCCACACCCAAGAAGCCTTGAGCAATTGAACCCAAGGTGATGGGGTTACAGTTTGGTTTTATACATTTTAAGGAGACAGGAATTACAGGTAAGGTCATAAATAGATACCTGCAAAACATACTTTGGTTTGGCCCCAAAAGGTGAGATATCTCAAAGGAGGGAGGAGGTTTACAGGTTCTAGATGGGTTTAAAGATTCTTTAGCTGACAATTGGCTAAAAAGAGTTAGGTTTTGTCTAATATACCAAGAGTCAATAACAAGGAAGTGAAGTGAAGATAAGGGTCTGCTAATCAGAAACAAAGTCCCAGATCTATGCCCTGACTCATGTTTTGCTATGTATGTCAAGGACTTGCCGGTATGTCTTGCATGGCATTAGGCCTGTTAATGAGTCACAAAGGACATCTCTAAGAAGGAGAGAGGGCCATGATGAGGCATGTTTGATCTCCTTTCTTATGGCTAATAACTCAGTTTTAGGGATCCCGTTGGCCAAGAAGGGGTCCCAGTTGGTCAGCTGCTAGAGGGAAGCTTTACAATTTTACTTAAGTTCACAATTACCCTCTTTGCCAAATCTACCACAGAGAACATCAATGGCCAAATTCTCATTTTTGTCCCATGTGTTGCCCAACTGGCGTGGATACCTTCCCCAGATCTGTCTAGGCCCTCAGTGGGACTGTTGTGGCTAAGAGGATTGGAGGCCAAAAGTTCTTACAGCTAATTAAATATTTTAGGCTAGGTGGGACAGGAGGTGGACAGGCACTCACCAATTCTTTAAAAACCTTCTAGGCACTGTAAGAGTAAAAACCAAAATGTAAAAGGCAAGGCTATACATTTAATTTATCTGTAAGTGTTGAGCTAGTATATTCTTTGCTTTAGTGGCAAGCTTGTAGCAAACATAGGCATTGTTGACTATTTAAGCAAGGAATCTAGAGAATTCTGTTGTGTCACAATATTTAAGTCTCTGTAGTAATTTATCCTAAGGTGGATGATAAATTTCTTGTTACATCTCCTTTTGCATAAATCCCACAACTGGGAACAATTATACTGAGGAAGGTCTAAATCTCTGGGAAGCAGGACTTTTTTCTTTTTCTTTTTCTTTTTTTTGAGACAGAGCCTCCAGCTGTCACCCTGGGTAGAGTGATGGGGCATCACAGCTCACAGCAACCTCCAATTCCTGGGCTCCAGCGAGTCTCTTGCCTCCGCCTCCCAAGTAGCTGAGAATACAGGCATCCACAACAATGCCCGGCCATTTTTTGGTTGCAGCTGTCATTGTTGTTTGGTGGGCCTGGGCTGGATTCGAACCCACCAAGCTCAGGTGTACATGGCTGGTGCCTTAGGCAGTTGAGCCACAGGCACCGAGCCACATATATGATTTTTAATGTGTTGCCAAAGTATTCTTTCTGGGATCGTGAGATTTCACTGCTTTTTATCTTTTCTTTTTTGTCTCTTTCTGTGTGTTTTCTCTAGTTGCTAGAAATATGGGATACAATTTCAAATGAATATATTCAAATTGCTGGTTGCAACCAAACCATCTCCTAGGGAAGTGGAAAGAAATTGCACCAGAGAAAGTGTGTTGTAATTTAAGGAATATTGAACAGATCTAAAGTGATGTTACTGGCAATTTCAATGTTTTTTAACAGAATTCAGGCAGTTAGTTAGGCATGAGCAGGGTGGATGTTGGATACAATTTTGAATTGGTGTGGGTCAGGCTGGCCTATGTTGTTAGGGGAATAGGACTAATCAAGACCCTGTAGATATGGAACCTTGCAGGTGAATTGCCTTAAATTAGAGGTTAATCAGAGTCCCAGGAACTCTCTGACATGGACATACCAATGTGATCATATTGACCTTGGCAAATAACCTAGTTTATTTCGGGCATGAGAAACTCAGTCTCTCATTTATCTACAAATAACCTAGTTTATTTGCCAAAGATTACTAAATTCATATGAGCTAGAACTGCAATTGGGTTTGTTTAATTAATTTATGAGTGTCTCTTATTTAAAAGACAACCCGAACATATGTAGACACAAAGATCTAATACATGGACACACACAAAACATTTCTAAACAAATACACTCATACACACATGCACCCAAAGTTCAAGCAGATCTTATCTTAGAACTCTAGTTGTGAAGTAATAACATAACACAACTCAGCAGTTTGTAAAAGACAACTCAATCCAAATTTCTTCTGACAGAACTGTAACTTGTTCACATGCTAAAGCTTTAGTTTCCCTGATAGGTAACCTAATTACACATGTAGACAAAACCTAATTACACATGGCAGTTTGATTTTAAAACCTCTTTCATCTTGGGTGTGGGGCATAACTATAAGAAGGACTCTCTCTAACAAATGTGAATATTATAACCTAGTTGTTTGTACCCTCACGTTAACCTGAAATTGGAAAAAGAAAAAACCATTTCATCCTTTTTTTTACTTCAGTTTAAAATGACTCTCTGTCTCTTTTTTCGTAATGTTTACATTTTAGCTAGGACTGACTATAAGATCTCTAGGCAGACTTTAAGCTGCAGATACAATAAAAAATGAGTTTTATGTGAACATCAGTGGGAAAAGATAACAGAAAATGAAAGAGATATTTTAGCTCTAAAATGGCACATATTTTAGCTCAGAGACAGCAGAAAATGTTCAGAGACATTTTAGCTCTAAAATGGCAGATTGACCATTGAGTTCTGAATTTTCTTTGATATAATTTACCCTTTAGTAAAAATCAGGGCATAAAAATTAGCCATAACCAGCTAGGGTCGTAGAAAACCTGGCATGACTTTGAACCTTTCCATTTATACAAATACTTGCAAGAAACTAACTGGGGTTCCAGAAAGGGGGTGGTTCTCCTTGTCGTTCCTCATTTTTTAAGGATTTTCTACCTATGTGTTTTTTCTTTTTTGGAAGAAGGAACCAATTGGAATTTGGTATAGAGAATTGGAGTGTGCTCTTTGCCAATGACGTTTCTCAGTGTTTGACCACTGAGCTGGTCTCATGATCTTACATGTCATGTTACTCTCTCCAGGTGTCTAGAACTGCTGAGAGGGCTCAAAACACCAAGTGATCAGCACTTAAGTTTCCCAGACAAGGCTTCTTTTAATTAATTCTGTTGAGGTGTTCCCTACAGGGCCACTCTGGCCTTGAGTAATCATCCCGGGGACTCGGAGTCAGGCCTCTAGGGAACCAGGGGTGCCTTTTGTCTGGGAAGAGTAAAATGTCCTTTGACTTCAGGCATGAGAAACTCAGTCTCTCATTTATCTACAAAAAAGACAGTTTAGTATCCTTTTTCACAAATGTTAAAGATCTCCAAAAAAGAAAAATAAGGAAGGAAGGGAGGGAGGGAGGGAAACCTAATTTTATACCTGAGGAACATAGAAAAAGATAGACAAACTAAACTTAAATCTAGCAAATGGCAGGAAATAATAAAGATTATAGCCAAAATGGAAAAAAAATACATAATGAGAAAAGGATAGATGAAAATAAAACAAAAGGAGATCTTTGAAAAGACCAATAGCTAAACTGACAATGAAAAGAAAGAAGACTCAAATGACTAAAGTCAGAAATGAAAGAGGAGACATCACTACTGATTTTACAAAAATAAAAAGGATTATAACAGAGAACTAACAACAAGGGTATGCCAACAGATTAGATTGCCTGAGGGAAATGGAAAATTTCTAGAAACATAAAATCCCCCAAGACTAAATCATAAAATTTAGAAAATCTGATTAGACATCAACAATAAACAGATTGCATTGGTAATCAAAAACCTTGCAAGAAAATATGTCTTAAACCAGTTAGTGCCACTGATGAATTAATTACAATTAACACCAATCCTCAAGTTCTTTCAGAAAGTTGAAAAGGTGAGCACTCTTCCTAACAAATTCTATGAAGCCAGTATTACCTCATACCAAAGCCAGATAAGGACATTATAAGAAAAACACAAAATGAAACTACAGACCAAGGCCACCAATTCCACTTATGTCTGATGCAGAAATCTTCAACAAAATATTAGCAAATCATATTGTCCAGCATATTCAAAAGATTATACATCAAGACCAAGTAGTATTTATTCTTGGAATGCAAGGGTGGTCAACATCTGAAAATCATTCACTGCACTACTTCTCAAAAACAGAATGATGGAAAGAAATCCACATTATCATTGCAATTGATACAGAAAAGGCTTTGACAAAATTCAACCTGTTTTCATGATAAAAACACCCAACATAATAAAGCCATGTATGAAGAGCCCACAGCTAACATCTTGTAAGATTATGAAACAGTGAAAACTTTTTCTTTAAGATCAGGATGAGACAAAGTTATCCACTTTTGCGACTTCTTTTCAACATACCATTGGAATTTCTAGTCAGAGCAATTTGTCAAGAAAGTAAAATAAAAGACATGAAAATTGGAAAGCAGAAATAAAATTTTGTCTGTTCATAGATGATATGATATAGAAAACCCTAAGACTACACACAGAAGCACACACAGACACAGAGAGTTAGTACTAATAAATGAATTTGGCAAAGTAGCAGTATGCAAAATAAACTCATAAAAATCATTTGTGTTTCTATATACTAACAATAAACTATGTGTCAAGAGCAATTAAAAAGGGATTTTACCTACCACCCACAATCAGTGTAACCTAATTCTTTGTACCCTCAGTGAATCCCAAGCAATAAAAAAACTAAAAATAAAATAGCACCCAAAAAGCATTAAAAAAAATATATAATATTGAGGAATTAACCACAGAGGCTAAAGATTTTCACACTAAAAACTATAGAATATTACTGAAATAAATTAAAAAGGACATGAAGAAGTGAAAATTAATATTGTTAAGATATAAATACTAGAATGATCTACATTCAGTGCAATCCCTATCAAACTTGCAATGATGATTTTTACATAAATAGAGAAATACGTCCAAAAACCCATATGGAATCTGAAAAGACCTCAAATAACCAAAACAATTTTGAAAACACCAGAAGTAGATATGTCACACTCTCTGATCAAAGTTGCTAAAAGCTATAGTAATCAAAATAGTGTGGGAATGGCATTAAGAAACACATACACCTAAACACATGGAGTACAGAGCCAGAAATATATCCTTACATATATGATGAAATGATTTTTGACAAGGGTGCCAAGACCAGTCAGTGGGGAAAGAACATGCTTTTCAATAAATGCTGCAAGAAAACTGGATATCTACATGCAAACAGATGAAGTAGAATCCTTCCCTTACATTGGATACAAAAATTAACTCAAAATGGATTTTTAAAATCCTAAATGTAAAAGCTACAACTATAAAACTTCAGGAAAAAACACAGGAGAATATTTCATGATACCAAATTTGGGAATGACTTCTTGGATATGACACCAGAGAAAAATAGATAAATTTTTTCTTTGTTTGTTTCAAGAAAGAAAGAAAATAGATAAATTTGAACTACATCAAAATTAAAGTCCTTTGTGCAACAAAAGACATAGTCAACAGAGTGAAATTGCAACCCACCCAATGTAAGAAAACATCAAACAAGGTATTAACATCCACAGTATATTTTTTATAAAAGAAAACTCCTACAAATCAACAACATAAAAGCAAACCATTCAATTCAAAAACTGGCAAAAGATTTGAGCAGGTGTTTCTTCAAAGAAGATAGCCAATAAGTACATGAAAAGATACTTAATATCTAGGATTATTAGGGAAATGCAAATTGAAAGCCCAATAAGATTTTATATCAGCAAGATGGCAAAACAGGAGTTCTCTTGCTCAACTCCCCAGTACCCTACATAAAACTAACTACAACTATTTAAAGACAGGAATATCTTTGTAAATGTCCCAGACCTATAAAGTGATACTAAAACACTCACTTGAACTACAGAATTGAGATAAATGACATTCAAAGAATAAAAGGAACGAATAGTTTCTTTTTTACTATGTCACGTCTCCCTCAAATGTGCACAGCTTCACATGCAGAGGATTCCCCTGGGCCCTTGATTTTTACAGTGGGAAAAGAGAATTGGAGATAGACATTCTACTCCATTACTGTAAATTCTAGGACCCTTCACAGGAGTCTTATTCTGTCTCATCCCACAGGAAAACAATGGGAGTGCGGACAAGTCTAGATTCCCCCACAGTCAGTTAAAAACAAAGAATAGATGAGAGGCGCACAATAACCAGCACTCAGATCTTGGTGGTTGCTCTGAACTTTGGTCAAAGAAAGCACCACACTAGTAGACTAGCCAAAAGCATAGTATTGCAGGAACCATCCTCTTCAGATCTGCCAGGCTCAAGAACTTGGCCAGCTTTCCGTGCAGCTTCAGTGCTCTCATTAAGCTTTCCCCAATCAGGGAGGCAAGTGCAAATCAGCATTTACCTGCAGAAGGAGCATCTGCTCCTGCCCAATCCCAGTGTCCAAGAGGTGGTCCAACTAAGCCCCAGTGCTCTCTTGTAGTTAACCTTCCCAAGGCTAGGAGGCAAATGCAAGTCAGTGCTTACCTGTAAAAGGAGTATCTGTCTTTCCAAGCTCTGGTGCTGTCATTTAGCTATCACCATGTTAGGAAGCAAGTATATGTCAGCATCTACCTGTAGTGGGACCATCTGGCCCCACTCAATTCCTGCAGCTGATGGGCAATTCCAAGAAGCCTCAGTTCTCTGTATAACCATACCCTGGGACAAGAGGCAAGCCCAAATCCATGCACATCTCTGGAGCACAGACTCTGGCTCTGCTCACCCTAGCAGTAATCCCAGAAAACTTACCCACACTCAAGAACACAGCATGCAGATGTGCCCAACATCCATAGAAGACAACTTGCAACTTTTCCTAATTAAAGACAATTGCAAAGCTCAGTTAGCAGCTCTGCATGACTGCAAAGTCCAGCCAGTCGTCT
Source organism: Arctocebus calabarensis (assembly GCA_963573935.1). Classification (NCBI taxonomy): domain Eukaryota; kingdom Metazoa; phylum Chordata; class Mammalia; order Primates; family Lorisidae; genus Arctocebus; species Arctocebus calabarensis. The sequence goes on along the minus strand of CAUYON010051264.1, from coordinate 5,582 downwards.
CACCAGACCACAAAGCACAGCCAGCAGTGCTGTTATACCTCAGAGTACAGGAAACAACCTAATCCATCTAATGAAACTGACACCAATATCTTCCTATACAGGGCAAATATCAGATAGCTATCCAGAATTCCAGCTAGACTAAATAGTAAAGGTTTATCATCACTAAAAATCACCTGCAAAGGTTGAATGAGGCGGATGTCCTCTCAAATACACAGGCACTAACATGGGACTCTGTGTTATGAAAAATGAGGAAAATATGACACTACTAAAAGGATATAATAAAGCTCTAATCATGAATCTAGAATAATCATCAGTGTGGTGACTGGCAAAGAATTCAGAATAAGCTTCTTAAAGAACGCCAAGGTGAAGAGAGAATCAGTGAGATCAAAGATAAGACATTTGAAAATATTCCTACAGAAGATAAAAAATGGTTGAGATTTTTTCTGTTTTCTAACATATGGTCTGTACTAGAGAAAGTTCTATGTGCTGATGAAAAGACTGTGTATTCTATCTACAGTTATTGTAATGTAACAACTGTAGTGCTTTTGGTTTGTAGTGCTTTTTAAGTCTATGCTTGTTTATTTTCTGTGTGTATTATCTATCCAATACTGACAGTAAGGTATTGAATTCCCTAGCTACTATACATTGAAATCTATCTCTTCCTTTAACTACGATGATATTGGCTTTATTGATATTGGCTTTGTTGTTTGGTGTAAATACATTTACAATTGTCAGATCCTCTTGCTAAATTTATCCCTTTACCATTATGAACTGAACTTTATCTATTTTATATTTTTGACTTAAATCCTATATTATTTGATAGTACTATACCTCCTCATTTTTGCTTTCTATATTTACATAGAATATCTTTTCTCATCCCTTTATTTTCCGTCTATGTGTGTCTTTATAGGTCAAATGAGTTTCTTATAGCAGTACTAGTATATAGTTTATTCTTGTATTACCTATTTTCCTCAGTTTTTGCTTATCTGGATAAGACTTTATTTCTGAAGAATAGCTTTGTTGAGTATAATATTCTTGGTTGGAAGTTTTGTTCTGGGGGCAATTAGAAAGTATGTGGGTCACTACAAAAGTAACTGTTACTATGTGTTCCTTTAAAGATGTCAGGTTTCTGTTTATTATTATTATTATTAAATCATTGCTGTGTACATTAATGCAATCATGAGGTACAATGTGGTGGTTTTCTATACAATTTGAAATGTTTTCATCATCAAACCAGTTAACATAGCCTTCGTGGCATTTTCTTAGTTATTCTGTAAAGACAGTTATATTCAATACCTAGTAAATTTCACATGTACCCTCATACGATGCATCGTAGGTGTGGTCCCACCAATTACTTTCCCTCCATTCATCCTGCCCCCTCCTCTTTCTCTCCCCTTTCCCCTTCTTTTTGGCTATAATTAGGTTATAGCTTTCTTAACCCAATACCCTTAAGAAAGCTATAAATTGGTTTCTTAGTAAGACTGAGTACATTGGATACTTTTCCCTCCATTCTTGAGATACTTTGTTAAGAAGAATAAGTTCCAGATCAATCCATGTAAACATGTAAGAGGTAAAGTTTCCATCTTTCTTTAAGGCTGCATAATATTCCATGGTGTACATATACCACTGGATCAATTGATCCAGTCATGGGTCGATGGGCACTTGGGCTTCTTCCATGACTTAGCAATTATGAGTTGGGCTGCAATAAACATTCTGGTACATATATTTTTGTTAGAATGTGATTTGGGGGCTTCAGGATATATACCTGGTAGAGGAATTGTAGGATTGAATGGCAGATCTATATTTAGATCTCTAAGTGTTCTCCAAACATCTTTCCAAAAAGAATGTATTAGTTTGCATTCCCACCAATGCAAACTATACTTCCTACACTTCCCAATGTAGAAGTGTTCCCTTTTCTTCACATCCACTCCAACATTTCTGCTTTTGGAATTTTGTGATGTGGGGTAATCTTACTGGAGTTAGATGATATCTCAAAGTAGTTTTGATTTGCATTTCTCTGATGATTAAGGATGATGAGCATTTTTTCATGTGTCTGTAGGCTGTGCACCTGTCTTCTTCAGAGAAGTTTCTCTTCAAGGACCTTGCCCACCCTGAGATGGGATCACTTGTTCTTTTCTTGCTAATATGTTTGAGTTCTCTGTGGATTCTGGTTATTAAACCTTTGTCGGAGACATAATCTGCAAATATTTTTCTGCTTGCTTTACTTACTGTATTCTTGGCTGTACAAATTATTTTTAGTTTGATCAGGTCCCAGTAGTGTATTTTTGATGCTGCTTCAATTGCTCAGGGGGTCCTCCTCATAAAACATTCGCCAGGGGTCGATTTCTTCAAGAGTTTTCCCTGCACATTCTCCTAGTATTTTTATAGTTTCATGTCCTAAGTTTAAATCTTTAGTCCAGTGAGAATCAATCTTAGTTAATGGTGAGAGACGTGGGTCCAGTTTCAGTCTTCTACAGGTTGCTAGCCAGTTCACCTGGCACTGTTTGTTAAATAGGGAATATTTTCCCCACTGAATGTTTTTAATTGGCTTATCAAAGATCAATTAATGGTAAGTAACTGGGTTCATCTCTTGGTTCTCTATTCCGTTCCATACATCTACCTCTCTGTTTTTGTGCCAGTACCATGCTGTTTTGATCACTATTGATATATAGTATAGTCTGAGGTTGGGTAGTGTATTTCTCCTGCTTTGTTTTTATTTCTGAGTAATGACTTGGCTATTCGAGGTTTTTTCTGATTCTATATAAAATGAAATATTATTATTTCAAGATCTTTAAAGTATGACAGTGGAGCTTTAATAGGGGTTGCATTAAAATTGTATATTGCTTTGGGTAGTGTGGACATTTTAATAATGTTGATTCTTCCCAGCCACGAGCATGGTATGTTTTTCCATTTGTTAACATCTTCAGCTATTTCTTTTCTTAGAGTTTCATAGTTCTCTTTACAGAGACATTTCACATCCTTTGTTAGGTAAACTCCCAAATATTTCATCTTTTTTGGTACTACTGTGAACAGAATAGAGTCCTTGACTGTTTTCTCAGCATGACTATTGTTGGTATATAAAAGGCTACAGATTTATGAGTGTTGATTTTGTAACCTGAGACACTGCTGTATTCCTTGATCACTTCTAAGAGTTTTGTAGTAGAATCCCTGGTGTTTTTCCAGATATACAAACATATCATCTGTGAAGAGTGAAAGTTTGATCTCTTTTGACCATATATGGATACACTTGATCGCCTTTTCTTCCCTAATTGTGATGTCTAAGACTTCCATTACAATGTTAAAGAGCAGTGGAGACAGTGGGCAACCTTGCCTGGTTCCTGATCTGAGTGGAAATGATTTCAATTTAACTCCATTCAATACAGTATTTGCTGTGGGTTTGCTATAGATGGCCTCTATCAATTTAAGAAATGTCCCTTCTATTTTCTTAAGTGTTCTGATCACAAGTGGATGCTGGATATTATCAAAGCTTTTTCTGCATCAATTGAGAGAATCACATGTTCTTTGTTTTTTAATTTGTTTATGTGATTAATTATATTTATAGATTTACATATATTAGACCAGCCTTGAGACCCTGGGATAAAACCCACTTGGTCATGGTGTATAATTTGTTTGATGTGTTGCTAGACCCTGTTTGTTAGGATCTCGTTGAATATTTTTGTATCAATATTCATTAGAGATATTGGTCTATAGTTTTTTTTTCTTGTGGGGTATTTTCTTGGTTTGGGGATCAAGAAGATGTTTGCTTCATAGAATGTGTTGGGTAGTATTCCTTCTTTTTCTATATTTTGGAAAAGGTTAAGTGATATAGGTACTACTTCCTATTTAAAGGATTGGTAGAATTCTGATGTGAAGCCATCTGGTCCTAGGTTTTTCTTTTTAGGGAGATTTTGTATAGTTGATGCTATTTCAGAAGTTGATATAGGCATGTTCAAATTTCCACTTGAATCTGGCTGAGTCTTAGAAGGTGACATGCTTCCAAGTATTGGTCAATTTACTTCAGATTTTCATATTTCTGGGAAAAATTTTCTTGTAACATTCATTAAGGATATTTTGAATTTCTGAGGAGTCTGTTGTTATTTCATCTTTACCATTTCTGATTGATGAAATTAGAGATTTTCCTCTTTTTTTTTCCTGGGTAGGTTAGCCAAAAGTTTATCTATTTTATTGACCTTTTCAAAAAACCAACTTTTTGATTTATTGATCTGTTGTATAATTCTTTTGTTTTCAATTTCATTTAATTCTGCTCTAATTTTGGTTATTTCTTTTCTTCTGTTGGGTTTAGGATTGGTATGTTCTTCCTTTTCCAGTTGCTTGAGATGTCCCATTAAGTTGTTAACTTCCTCTCTTTCTGTTCTCTTGAGGAAGGTTTGCAGTTCTATAAATTTCCCGGTTAGGACTGCCTTTGCAGTATCCAGAGGTTCTGATAATTTGTGTCTTCATTGTTGTTTTGTTCCAAAAATTTGGTAATTCCTTCTTATTCTCATCTATGACCCACCTATCCTTCAGCATAAGGTTATTTAGCTTCCATGTTTTTGTATGAGTATGCAGATTCCTGTTGTTATTGAGTTCAACTTTTATTCCATGATGGTCCAAGAAGATGCAAGGAATAATTTCTATTCTTTTAAATTTGCTGAGGTTAGACTTGTGACCCAAGATGTGATCAATTTTGGAGTATATTTCATGGTCTGATGAGAAGAATGTGTATTCAGTTTTGTTAGGATGAAATTTTCTGTAGATATCTGTTAAATCCAAATGTTGAATGATTAAGTTTAAGTCTAAAATTTCTTCGCTTAGCTTCTTATTGGAGGATCTATCCAACATGGCCAAAGGAGTGTTAAAATCTCCGACTACTTTGGAGCTGGAGGAAATCAAGTTGCTCATGTCTGTTAGAGTTTTTCTTATAAATTGAGGTGCATTCTGGTTGGGTGCATAAATATTAATAATTGAAATTTCATCATGTTGAATGTTATCCTTACAAATATGAAGTGACCATCCTTATCTTTTCTTACTTTTGTTGGTTTAAAGCCTATTGTATCTGTGAATAAAATTGCAACACCTGCTTTTCTCTGATTTCCATTTGCCTAGAATATAGATGATCATCCCTTCACCCTGAGTCTATATTTTTCTTTTAAAGTACAATGAGATTCTTGTATGCAGTATATATCTGGCCTGAGTTTTTGTATCCAGTCAGCCAACCTGTGCCTCTTTAGAGGACAATTTAAACCATTCACATTAATTGAGAATATTGATAAGCCTGGTAGAATTTTAGGTATCAAGTTTTTCAAAAGTCCAGCGGATATTTTTAATCCTTTGCCACTGTGGAAGTTGGAATTTGACCAAAAGTTTCTGAGTGAGTTAACTTTTGTGGTGGAGGATTGCTCTGGTCATAATGAAGGATAGGTCTGAGAATATCCTGGAGAGCTGGTTTAGTTATGGCAAATTTCTTCAACATGTGAATGTCATTAAAGTATTTAATTTCTCCATCATAAATGAAACTCAGTTTAGCTAGATACAGGATCCTGGGTGGAAAGTTATTTTGTTTTAAGAGATTAAAAGTCAAT
>CAUYON010051263.1:0-17008 GCA_963573935.1 Arctocebus calabarensis | reverse complement strand
GCATTTTCTTGATCACTATATAAAGACATTGATACTCTACATTTAATAAGTTTCCCCAGTACCCTGCTAAGATGCACCGTAGGTGTGATCCCACCAATTGCCCTCCCTCCACCCATACTCCCCCCTCCCCTCCCCTCTTTTTAAAAGAACAAGACTGAACAGAGCAACTGAGTTTTGCTAAGCTCTGTGTTTTCATGATGGGCTTTTCTTTTCCTCATCTAAGAATGTTTAATCATTTAATTTCTTTCTTTACTGATCAGGCCCTCTCTGTGTCCTTACTGAATAATCCAGTCACTATCTGTACTTTGAGAATAAGAAATCATGATACACATGTATTATACTTGCCTTTCTCCTGCTCTAAGATGTCCTATTCACCAAAGTCCTTTTAATTAAAAATTTCCTTATTTATCAAGGTATATCATGGCACAAAATTTCAAGGAAAATAATTATTCTACATGACTGAAACTTTTTCCCGTATTTATCCACACTGTGAAATGTTAATCAGCTATGTTTTGCATCTTTCTCACTCTTAAACAAATACTATTTGATATTTTTGATGTCAGAGTAACCACTTGTGAATATCAGGAACTGTGTAAAATTCTCACAAGAAGTATGTGAAGTTTTGATTCCCTTCCATATGGAGAAGATAGCAATAATTTAATTTCTGAATGAGTGCTAAATTTCTATTTAGGTGAATGCCTATGAAACCATACTTAATGTATTTATTAGGGGAATTAGGATGATATTAAAAGTTGTATTAATTCATATATTCAATAAATATTAAACACTTCTGTGCTTCAAAGACTGTATATCGAAGTACATAATGATAAATACAAGTACCAATTATAAAGATGGAGGTTTGATTTATATTCCAACCCTTGTTTTCACAGTTAGATTTAATTTCCCATAAGGGGTCAACTTTTAATATGCAATAGATAGCAAAACTGAATTTTTAGTCAAGAACACTTTACCACTCTCCTAATTCCAGGCATAAATTATCAGAGTGCTTAAAAGTCAGAACTGGTATAGTTTTGAAAAATGAAATCAAATGGTGATTGAATAAAAGCTTTCCCTAATTTGATGGGGAAAAAAAAAAGATATAAGCAAGATTAATCCACCTGCAGCAGAGGCATAGTCCCCTGCTTTAATTTTTTGGCAGATTTACCTAATTTGCCCCTGAGAAGAGTCTGAATAGTGTGCTTGAGTCCTTTCACACCTACAATAGTATTAACCCATGAAGATGGGTTTCATACCTTCAGCAAGGATACAATTGAGGGGAAACTTCCTTCAGCAAACCCCCTTCCACAGGTGTGATCTGTTTTATGGTGGCTTCTAGGCACTGCACATTTTTCACCATCAAGACCTGAAAACATCATGATAGAGCATCTCTGTAAGTGGTTTCAAAGGATTATTGATGGCTCTGCAAGGGTGCCAGATTGCCTCATTTTGAGACAATTAAAACAGAAATTTAGGCAGCCATTATTTGCATCTTTAGAAGAAAAATCCATTAACACAAGGCCAGGAGATCACTGGGGCCCAGAGAATCTACCTTGAATAATAATCCTGGACCTCAGAAAACCCTAGCAAGCAGAACAGGCAAAGTCTGCTAGAGCAGTCTGCATGTAGATAGGCACAGAAACAGAAGCTGAGTCTTTTAGCGTGATCCCTAATATATTTTTTATGAACATACTGAAATGAGACTCCAGAGAGAGTGACAGAAAAGACTGATCAGAGAGAGTAAAATTGGTGACAAGAAGATTGGAAAGTAGAACTCAATGTAGAACAAATAAATCATGGGAAAGCCTGTGCACAGAGGTACAAGAAAGCTAACTAAACACCAGAAATCCACATTTGCTAGAGGTCAGCTTAATAAATTATCAATGTGAATATTTAAATTCTTTAATATTTTACCACAGATGGTAGAAGGCCAGTTGTTGAATAGAAGAAAATGTCATTTCTCTGTCAGGAGGTTCAACGTGACATTAGGAAACAATTGTGCACATATCTGGAATAAAGGAGACAGGGAGAATTCCTTCAGACAAGCTTTTCATCTTTTTTAAATTACGGTTCTTGGTCTCTGTGTTAGCAATTAACATACAAATTGACTCATTCCCATAGTTGATATTGACAGCAATATTCGCACTTGTTGAAATAGAGATTTAGCTCATGTTGGATGAAAAAAGGCTAATGTATTTTAAGGACCGAGGGCAAGGTGTTCTGGTAGAGATCGATCTGTTTAGGGACAGAGTTGAAATGAAGAAATTTCTCTTTTCATCTTTTTAAAGTTGTCACCTATTTTGGGGTAGCTACCTCTTCTCAAATAACATTCCAAAAATAAACTATTCTAAAATTCACTATGGTCAAGTCTGATTCTGGGTACTAGAGACACAGAAATATTAAAGATTTGGTCTCTTTCCTCAAGGCGCTTATATTTGAGGGGATTGAGTGGACATTGTGTTTAGTATGTGCAATGTATATCTGTGTCTCTCTGCCAGCAATGAAGAGGTAGAAATAGTGGGTAATATCTTTTTTTTTCTTTTCTATGAGTAAAAGAATATTTGCCTGAAGAATCAGAATGCTAAACAATTTTACTAGTTCAAGGTCCCTGGAAATGCAGTGAGATCAAGCCTAAAACACTAGTGTTGTTTACTTTTTATTTTTTATTATTGTTGGACATTCATTAAGGGTACAAGAAACTAGGTTACATTGATTGCATTTGTTAGGCAAAGTCCCTTCTGTTAATTTTGTCTTGCCACCAAAAGGTGTGTGACACACCGAGACCCCCACCCCTTCCCGCCTTCCTTCTCTCTGCTCTTCCTTTCCTCCAACCCCTCCCTCTTTTCTCTCTCTCTCTGCTCTCCCCTTCCCCCAACCCCCTTGTAGTAGGTCATTAATTGTCCTCATATCGAACTTGAGTGAGAACATAGGATTCATGCTTCTACATTGTTGTGATGCTTTACTAAGAATAATGTGTTCACTTCCATCCAGGTTAATACAAAGTATGTAAAGTCTCCATCTTTTTAAATGGTTGAATAGTATTCCATGGTGTACATATACCACAGCTTGTTAATCCATTCTTGGGTTGGTGGGCATTTAGGCTGTTTCCACATTTTGGTGATTGTAAATTGAGCAGCAATAAACAGTCTAGTGCAAGTGTCCTTATGGTGAAAGGATATCGTTCCTTCTGGATATATGCTCAGTAATGGGACTGTAGGATCAAATGGGAGGTCTAGCTTGAGTTCTTTGAGTTCTTCATACTTTCTTTCAAAAAGGTTGTATTAGTTTGCAGACCCACCAGCAGTGTAAAAGTGTTCCTTTCTATCCACATCCACGCCAGCATCTGCAGTTTTGAGATTTTGTGATGTGGGCCATTCTTTCTGGGGTTAGATGATATTTCAGGGTGGTTTTGATTTTCATTTCTCTAATAATTAGAGATCATGAGTATTTTAACATATGTTAGCTAGATATTCATCTGTCTTCTTTAGAGAAGGTTCTATTCATTTCTCATCCCCATTAATATATGGGATTGTTGGCTTTTTTCATGTGGATTATTTGAGTTCTCTATAGATCCTAGTTATCAAGCTTTTGTCTGATTCAAAATATGCGAATTTGCTGCCCCATTGTGTAGGTTGTCTATTTGCTTTGGTTGCTGTCCCCTTAGCTGTACAGAAGCTTTTCAGTTTTATTAAGTTGTATTTGTTTATTTTTGTTGTTGTTGTAATTACCACACAAGTATTCTTCATCAAGTTTTTCCCCAGGCTGTTATCTTCCACTGTTTTTCCTATGCTTTCTTTGAGGATTTTTATTGCTTTATGCCTTAAATTTAAGTCCTTTATCCATCTTGAATCAATTTTTGTGAGTGGAAAAAGGTGCAAGTCCAGTTTCATTCTTTTCCATGTGGCTATCCAGTTCTTCCAGCACCATTTAGGGAGTTTTCCCCCCAGTTGATGTTCTTGTTTGGTTTATTGAAGATTAGGTGGTTGTAAGTTATTGGTTTCATTTCCTGGTTTTCTAATTGATTCTAAATGTCTATGTCTCTATTTTTGTGCCAGTACCATGCTTTCTTGACCACTGTGGCCTTATGATACAGCCTAAAATCTGGTATGCTGATGCCCCCAGCTTTTTTTTTTTCTTTTTTTTAATTACAAAGAACTGCTTCAGCTATACAGGATTTTGTCTGGTTCCATTCAAAACAAAAAATCATTTTTTCCCCAAGTCTTGAAAGTATGATGTTGGTATTTTAATAGGGATGGCATTGAATGGGTAGATTGCTTTGGGAAGTATAGACATTTTAACAATGTTGATTCTTCCCAGCCACAAGCATGGTATGTTCTTCCATTTGTTAATATCCTCTCCTATTTCCTTTCTTAGGGTTTCATAATTTTCCTTATAGAGGTTCTTCACCTCTTTTCTTAGGTATATTCCTAGATATTTCATTTTCCTTGAAGCTATGGTGAAGGGAGTTGTGTTCTTAATTGGCCTCTTATCTTGGTTGTTATTGGCATATACAATGGCTATTGACTGTGGACATCGATTTTACATCCTGAGACATTACTGTATTTTTTGATGACTTCCCAGAGACTTGTGGTTGAGTCTTTGGAGTTCTCTAAGTATAAGATCATATCATCAGCAAAGAGGGAGAGTTTGACCTCCTCTGCTCCCATTTGGGTGCCCTTTATTTCCTTCTCTTGCCTAATTATATTGGCTAGAACTTCCAGCACTATGTTGAATAGTATTGGTGACAGAGCACAACATTTTCTGTTTCCAGTTCTAAGTGGAAAAGCTTTTAGTTTTACTCCATTCAGTAAAATATTAGCTGTGGGTTTGTCATACATAGTTTCAATCAGTTTCAGAAATTTGCCACCTATGCCTATACTCTTCAGTGTTTTAATTAAAAAAGGATGCTAGATTTTATCAACTGGTTTTTCTCTATCTATTGAGAGGATCATGTGGTCTTTGTTTTTGCATCTGTTCATACAGTGAATAACATTTATGGACTTGGGTATGTTAAACTAGCCTCGCATCCCTGGGATTAAACCTACTTGATCATGATTTATGACTGTTTTGATGGTAAGCTGTAATCTATTGGCTAGAATTTTGTTGAGAATTTTTGCATCTATATTCATTAGCGAAACTGGTCTGAAGTTCTCCATTTTAGTTGTACCTTTTCCTAGTTTGGGTATCAGGGTGATGTTTTCTTCACAGAATGTGTTGGGAAAGATTCCTTACTCCTTAATGTTTTAGAATAATTTCTGCACTATAGGAATAAGCTCTTTGAATTTTGGTGTGAAATTATCTGAAGCAGGGCATTTTTTTGTTTGGAGATTTTTTATTGTTTCTTTGATCTTGGTGCTTGGAATTGGTCTGTTCAGGAAATCTATTTCTTCCTGGCTAAGTCTAGGGAAAGGGTGTGATTCCAAATATTGATCCTTTTCCTTCACATTGTCAAATTTCTGGGCATAGAGGTTCTGGTAGTATTCAGAAATCCCTTATATCTCTGTGGCATCAGTTGTTATTTCCCCTTTATTGTTTCTGATTAAGGTTACTAGAAATTTTACATTTCTATTTCTAGTTAGTCTGGACAAAGTTGATCTATTTTATTTATTTTTTCAAAAAACCAACTCTATTTTTCATTAATTTTCTGAATGATTCTTTTCTTTTCAATTTCATTAATCTCAGATTTAATTTTGGATATTTCTTTTCTTCTGCTGGGTTTGGGCTTAGATTGTTATTATTTTTCCTATTCCATAAGATGGTTTGTGAGTTTGTTGATGCACTCTCTTTCTGTTTTTCAAATTTAGGCATCTAAAGCAATAAATTTTCCTCTCAGGAAAATTTTGCTGTATCCCATAGGTTTTGGTAGCTTGTGTCTTTATTGTTGTTATGTTCAAAGAAGTTAATGACTTCTTCTTTTATTTCTTCCTGCACCCAACTGTTAGTTAGCATAAGGTTGTTTAAATTCCATACCTTTGTGTGGGATTGAACACTTTTGTTGGAGTTGAGTTCCACATTTCGTGCCTTGTGATCTGAGAAGATACAAGGTAAAATTTTAATTCTTTTGATTCTGTTAAGGTTTGTTTTGTGTCCTAGGATATAATCAATTTTGGAGAATGTTCCTTCAGCTGATGAGAAGAATATATATTCTTTAGCTTTGGGATGGAGTGTTCTATATGTGTCTATCAAACACAGTTGTTCTAGAGTCTCTTTTAAGTCTCTTATATCTTTGTTTAATTTCTGTTTAGAGGATATGTCCAGCTCTGTAAGAGAAGTGTTTAAGTCCCCTTTTATTATGGTGTTATAGGATATCATATTGCTCAGACTAATTAAGGTCTGTTTCAAGAATCTGGGAGCATTTAAGTTGGGTGCATAAATATTTAGAATTAAAATGTCTTCTTGTTGTATTTTTCCCTTGACCAATATGAAGTGACCATCTTTGTCTTTTTTGACTTTAGTTGCTTTAAATCCACATGTATCTGAAAATAAGATGGCAGCCTCTCTTTTCTTTCAAATTCCATTTGCCTGAAAAAATGTCTTCCAACCCTTAACTCGGAGTTTTTTTTTTTTTTGTAGAGACAGAGTCTTACTTTATCGCCCTGGGTAGAGTGCCGTAGCGTCACACTGCTCACAGCAACCTCCAGCTCTTGGGCTTAAGCGATTCTCTTGCCTCAGCCTCCCTAGTAGCTGGGACTACAGGCGCCCGCCACAGTGCCCGGCTATAACTTGGAGTTTTTATTTGTCTTTTGCGGCTAGGTGCGTTTCCTGCAGATAATGGCATTCAGGAAAAATTTGACCACTTTCCTAATGAGAAGTACTTTTTAATCAGAAGTACTAACCTAAATCTTACCTACCATGAAAGTTCATTTCATATTGTTCAACTTTCATTACCAATAAATAAGATGAAGAAGGTAAAACCAACCAGTAAATAACAAAAAACATGACTGCAGTTGTAACTTTGACTTCAGTAGAATTTATAAGTAGCTTTATTTTGTTTACATAGAACTTTAAGATATTACTAACGTTAGTAAAGAGAGAACATTTACATGTATATATATGTGACATATATGATATTGCCTTATGTATTTTGAAACAATTAAATATAAGCTATACGCATATACATGTATATATACAAATACATAGACTTATACATAAGAGTGTATATGTGCACATATTTTGTATGATATGAAGCTGAGCTAGAAAATAGTGAACTAATTGCTTAATTTCTATCTTTATAACTCACTCAAATATAAGTTTATATATACTTTATACTGTTCCTGGGAAATTCTAGACATCAATCATGTAAAATCTTATATACATAAATATTATTCACATGACCTATAAGTCTAAAGTATCCTACTATAATTGTAGAATGAATGATTTTACATTATTCTAAAAATTTTTTTAAATTAATTTTACTTCCTATGTTTTGGACTTGTACTGACAGTTGTATAAATGTCATTGTAAAACATTTTGGAGACTGAGTGGATGCTCTTTAATTCTTTAGCTCTTGCTGAGAACAGACAATGATGGAATATTTCAGTGTTCCTTGCAGTTTGAGTCTTTATCCTGCCTCTGGCCAAAAGAACCGACATTGAAGTATATATATGCTCACTGATTTGGATCCACAAAAGGCCATGTTTATGTTTGTTTTTTCTGTTACTCATAAGAATGCAGAGAAGGAAAAGGACTCTTGAAGAAGGTTATAGATGATAGAAGGAGAAAATATGTAAAGAGTTGGGATACATAAATGATCCTGGGGAAGCTTTTACCATTAAATATCAGTTGCACTGGAATATTCGAGTAAAAAATATTTATTGCATTATATCTGCCTCACTAATACAATCTTCCTCTATTCTCAATAATGTAAGTTGTTTTTCTTTCTTTTCTTTTTTTTTTTTAAATATACATGTGTTTATTAGGTTCCCACTATTTGCCTTCACAGAATTTAAAAGGCATAAAATTTAATAGCAATAACAATAATAATTTTTAATACAATTTAATAATGTTTAAGATAAGGACTAGAAACAAAAACCACATAAAGAATTAACAAAGATAAATACATTCAGAAAAGAAAACAGATGATTAGTGCATCGAAATATTAAGCAATATTAATAATAATAATGCCAAGAAAGTAACGTTCACATTGTCAAATAAGAGTATGTCTATTATAGAATGCTTTGACTCTGATGCTCAGTATGAAGTCATCAGTTAACTTATTTTTTTCCAAAGTCTCAAAAAATAGATATCTAACATTATATAAATAAAAGTAAGAGAGTTTCAAAAAACAGATCATGCCAAATCCTATAGACAATATAAAAAGAAGAAATATTTCAAAATCATTCTGCTTGATCTAGATACACCTGATATTGAAATTGGAGAAAATATATTGTTATAAAGGGAAATTACAAACATATTTCATTTATAAGTCAGCAATATCCCAAACAACTTATCAACAAGTTGAATTAAAAATTAATGTTCAAGTAATGTACTTTGGTTAAAATTGAATCCAATCCACATGAGAATTAGTCAGTATTTTCTTTCCTTTTTTTTTTGTTTTCTTTCCCTCACCCCCTCCCTCCTCTCTCTTTCTGCTCTCTCCTTCCCCCATGCCCCACTGTGTCATTAATTGTCATTTATTGTCCTCATATCAAAGTTGAATACATAGGATTCATGCTTCTCCATTCCTGTGATGTTTCATTAAGAATAATGTGTTACACCTCCATCCACCTTAGTATAAATGCTGCAAAGTCTCTGTTGTTTTTGATGGCTGAGTAATATTCCATGGTATACACATATCATAGCTTACCAATCCATTCCTGGGTTGAAGGACATTTAGGCTGTTTAGGCTGTTTCCACATTTTAGCAATTGTAAATTGGGCTGTGATAAACAGCCTAGTACAAATGTCTTTATAATAAAAGTTTATTTTTTCTTCTGAATAGATGCCCAGTAATGGGATTGCAGGATCAAATGAGAGGTCTAGGATGAGTTCTTTGAGCTTTCTTCATACTTCCTTCCAAAAAGGTTGTATTAGTTTGCAGTACCACCAGCAGTGTAGAAGTGTTCCTTTCTTTCCACATCCATGCCAGCCTCTGCAATTTTGAGATTTTGTGATATAGGCCATTCTCGCTGGAATTAGATGGTATCTCAGGGTGGCAATGATTTTTTTTAAATGGTAGCAAAGTATTAGAAACAATCTATCAACCCACCACAAGGAACATAGATAAGAAAAGAGTGGCTACCCTCCTGGGGTCTTCTCCAGAAGCTGACCTTGATCCAAGCCTGACATTCCCAAGTCCACTACAATGCAAGCTGAATCCACAGGTGGGCTCTGGAAATTGCAGAAACTACACGCCCTAGGATAATCTCGGCCATGAGTGGAGAAGCTAGGGGTTTTAGACATCCACATCTTGTTGTTTTTCTAACAGCTGTCCAGGGGTATTAATTCCCGGATACTCTGGCATGCCACACAGTTTAGCAAAGTGAAATTCTACAGGCCAATGGCAAACCATTGACCAAATGGCAAGAGCTGATCTCTAAAAATAAATCTGCTAATTACAAAAACAGTAGGTTAATCTGAGAGGCTGGGCAGAACACCAACAGTGTCTGCCATAGTGATCTGCATGTAATATTTATACTACACTATAGTTACTCATGTTTACTCGTGACATGATGAATAGATTTCAAATTCAAGGTAGAATGAAAATTAAGAAAAATAATCAAGTTTAAATAAAACACAGATATAAAGTAAAGGACTGCATTTTTTTTTAACTACACATTTCACATATATATAAAGGAAGACAAAGAGGGGCCTTGTATAGATTTTAAAGTTCACAGCCATAAATGGAGGGGTACAGTCAACATATGTCTGGAGGACTAGAAAAAGCAAAATTCTCTGTATGTCAAAAAAAGCAGAATGTAATGGAAAAAATAGGAAAATGCCATAAATGTTATAGGATTTAAAATAATTGACTTATTGAAGACATTGGTGAATTATAAAACCTAAAAGAATCTGATCTTAAAAGGGGCCAAAAACATAAATAAATAATTTGTAACTTATGAAATCATGAACAGATTTATAAAAGATGGAAAGCATGAAAACTGTAGGTCTCATTAGTAATTAAAGTTAAAAAAAAGGCAATGAGAATCTCTTCTTTCTACTTCCTAAATTAGTAAATATTTTAGTAGTCAACATTCACTGTTTCTAATAGTGTTGAGCAAGCAGGGGTTTTTTTCCAGCTAGAAGATAATCTGATTCAATCTTTCTAGACAGAAAAGCACTCATTCTGCCAGGCATGGTGGCTCACGCCTGTAATCCCAGCACTTGGAAAGCCAAGGTGGGTGGATTGCCTGAGTTCACAGGTTAGAGACCAGCCTGCATCAGAGCAAGATGTCTTCTCTAAAAATAGCCAGGCGTGTGGCGAGCACCTGTAGTCCCACCTATTTGGGAGGCTGAGGCAAGAGAATCACTTGAGCCCAAGGGTTTGAAGTTGCTGGGACCTGTGACACCACGGCACTCTACCCAGGGCAACATAGTGAGACTCTGTCTCAAAAAAAAAAAAAAAAAAAGCACTCATTCTTTTACTCAGTAATTTTACTTTTAGAAGTGCAGTCTAAAGACAAAATTAAGTGAAAGAAAAATAATCTTGTAAAATGATGTTCATTACGCCGGGATTTTTTTATAGAAGAAAAAGGAGACAAGAAACTAACAGAAAATCCAGCCCTAAGAGGATGGGAGATAAATTCCGTTGAATATAGATGTTGCTAGTTCTTTTTCACTCAGGTGTAGGAGTAGAATTAGACAAAGACCCTTCCATACCCCACCCAGGCTTACCTGCTTCTGTGCAGATAATGTTAGCAGTCAGTCATTGATCTGCTGTTCATCCATTTTCTACTAAAGTCCAGATTAGTCATAGTAATAAAGACATGATCAGAAAAGATGTATTCACTATTCTTAAGAAACTTAGAGTGTGTGAGAAGAGAGAAGTGTGTACCAGCTCAACAAATACATCGGTATGATTGTTTCCTATGATGATTAGTATCATAAAGAAAATAACACATGATAAGGGTGGGCGTGGGGGTGAGAGCAGGCTCCTCTTCCGACTGGTGCTCCTGTTCCTCCCTGAGACGACTTTGAGCAAGGAGCTTCGTGTTGAGAAGCGGCTGCTCTGCACGCCCATTTCAAGCAGCCTGTGGCCAAATTAGTGTTTATGTATCTAGCTAAAAGATAATTTTCTTATTCAGAACATTCCATTTCATGTTTACAAGGGATGAGAATTTGTCACATTAAGCAATGAAAATACAAAGCTTTTCTCAGAAAGTCATTTGGGAGCAAGTAACTTATCTGTCTTCTAAAACAATCCACTGAGTTTGGGGTGTAAACGAGTCAAGTTCTATATCTGCCAGTGATCAGCTGTCGACCTCCTGCAGATGTTTGAACTCTCTGTCTCCCGGTTTCTTTGCTCACAAGATGGAGATAAACTACAACCCCTTATCTGCAGGTGGCAGAGCTGCCCTCCTTACAGATGTCCAAGTCCTAATCCTGGGAACCTGAGAAAATGTTAGATACATGGCAAAAGGGAGTTAAGTTTGATACTGAACCAACCTAAACATCGGAAGAGTATCCTGGATTATTCAGGTGATCCCAAAGTTCACAAGGGCCCTTAAACTTAGGAGATGCTGTTTGTATGCATGCTTGGGCAGTTTGAGGAGCCTGGGGGTGGAAAATTTTTTACCAAAATTTTACAAGGAACAAACGAGCCGTATGCCGAGTTCCTTGCAAGGCTCCCACTCTGTCATTACGCATTCAATTCCAGGAACTGGTAAACCGGATTAACTGATACCATTTTACTAACATTATCTAAAGCTATCTTTATGGGCTAAGGTTTACCCAGATTAACTAATAACTAGTTCACTAAAGTTATTTTTATGCTAAATAATCAAAAACAAAACCACAAAACAAGATTTAGGGGAAATAAATAAGCAGTTTAAATGCTTGATCCTTTAACAGACCATTTGGAGGCAGTTAATTGTCTTAAGGGAGTAGCCTGGAAAATCCCAGGATATACAGATATCTGTTTGCAGACCTGCCTCCACGAAGTTCTGCCCTAAATCACTTTGACATGATTAGGTTCTAAGCCACATGTGGAGTTCTATCCAGGATATTTTCCTTTCTAACTCACAAGACTTTAAACTTGCCTTCACAAAATGGGAGACCGATTGACCTTACAAGGGTGCAGATGACTGTGCCCCTTCAGTGGTAATTTGTTACAGTGGCCATAGAAAACCAACACACTATCTAACCACATGGTTTTGTGAGAACCCAACTAGGTTATTTACTTAAATGTACCTTAGAACTACTTTAATGTTAAACATACAATAATTATATTAGAGAGAACAACAGTAAGTCAGGAATGTGTTTCACGTAGCATTTAAGCAGAGCGGATGAAGAGAACGTGTTCACACTTTCCATCTATCTGGGGAATCTCCTAGCACAGACCTCACAGAGTCTTCCACCTGATGTATTTCTGTAGTCCACGCTGTGCATGGAACTCACTCCTACTATAACTGTCATCTCATCGTAGGGGATAATTCATTCTTTCAATGACTTTCATGGAAAGTTTACTTTGGTAATACATAATAGTAAGAGAAGAGGGATGTTATTAAGCTCTTGATATAGTTTCTTTCTGGATATGGTGTGTGTAAATTATTTAGCAAGAGCCAAAGGCTGGAAGCAACACAGTTATTTCCAGAGTAGAAAAAGTCTGAGAACACAGTCTTATGCTAAGCAAAAGAATCCCCCAACTACCAGCAATGTCATCCAGTAAGTGTCTTTACTGTTTGATCCAATTTGCAGCTGAAATCATCATTACCGGAATTACTGCCAAGATCAGATGGCTTTTGTGTTGTCCAAAGAGTTACTTTCTACATATTTCCTTTGACTACAAATCTGCCATCCATCATCATATCTGACAGCCCACTTAGACAATGTTCACTGGTATTACCATGTAGATGGAGAGGAGGCAAGTGTGCCTGTGATTTGGAGAAGCCACATGAGGTTCCCTTGATCCTGCTTGCAGCCTCGTTTGTGTTTACCTAGGTTTTCATTGGTGGGCTGGAGAATTTTAAAATCTTATGCCAACTGAGTAGCTCTTCCAAGACATGTTAAAGAAAGGGTACATATGGACACAACAATAGCACATTTATAGTAACATTTCAAAGAGCATTCTAGTGTGATGGGGGTTGACCTCCTTTTTTTAAATCTACCATATGGTTTTGAAATACCATGCCTTTTTAGACACAATTATATCACTTGGCTTTTTATATGCAATGCAAATTCAGTACTGCTTTTTCCTGTGTAAAGACACACTTCATAACCAACAACCACAGCGATGCTAGCCACTTGGGACAGCTGGACAGAATTATAGGCAAAAGAAAAAAAGAGAGAGAGAGATTTAAAAAACAAAACTCACCCAGTAAGAAAGAAAATATATGATGAGAGAAAGAGTTTAGATTTCATACAGAGGTACAATACCTGTCAAAAGCAGTCAGATGAATGTTTTGACCTTATGTAAACACATAGATACAGCGGAAGTGAGATAGGAATGGAGGGAAAGGTTGGCACCTGCCCCAGAGCTGTGAGGCTTTGGACAATTCATGCACCATCTCACGTCCAGATTGCTTTATGCAGGCAACGTGAGTGATACCCAGACCTCATGCTCTGTTTCTTTTAGTGAAGTGTGCCAAGCCCTCTTAGTCTGTGCTCTCTGTGGCTAACCCCAAGCAGACAGGCGTGGCCGTATGTGCACACTGCACTGCTCCCCCGCAGGCACACACGAGGGTGTGTGGCTAGCAGAGCCAAGTTCAAGGCTGTGCTTGGTGTGTGCTGGAGTGAATGCTTTAGCTGATGTTATGGATTTTGTGACTGTCATTCACAGTATTTATTCCATGGGCTATGGAGGAATTTGACACTCCATGCTCTGTAGATTTGGCCAGATTCCATGAATTATGTGAGAACCACTCTTTGCAAATACTTTTATCCTCCATATTTAAAATTATAAGGGAAACAAGCTCTCAGAGATAATGGCTAGGTTTGCTTTTGTTTTCTTTATAACAAGGTATAGATTTTTCTTGGCCATATACCTCCTTTAAAGGGAGATTCTGGGCCTTACTGGGCCTCACACACACCACGTGCTGTGTGTCACCACCCACAGTTTCAACCTGACAGACCCTGTGAGGCTTAACCAGGCCACCTGCCCTGGCCCTGGCATTGGCGGAAGAGGGGAAGGGCTGTACAGACATTCGGATGGTTTTCCTTGCTCTAGTTGCAGCTAAATGTTTTCCAAGGATGTGGGATTGCTCTTTTGCTTGTCCCATCAGTTTCTGATAAAGATGTGTGGCTTCCTCTAGCTCAGAGTGCTCAAGAACAAAGACTGCCCCTGCCATTTATGAGATAAGCAACTTCAGGGAAATTACCTCACCTCTCAGTGTTCCTGTCTTGAGAAACACGATAATAATAGAGCCTGCCTCACAGGAGTCCAGTGAGGATAAATCAAGGAAAGTATCATCTGTTGCTAGGTTAAGGCTGGAGTGTGCAGCCGGCCTGGAACAAATGCTAACTCTGTGATCACATATTTAGGTGGCATGAAAATGAATAATAGTAATATGAGGATAAAATGTTGTCATTTGTGTTTAGGTACAAAATATGTGACATTTCTATAGACAAAGGAACCAGAGTAATGGAATTATGTGCAGTGCAAAGTCTAACTGATAAGTGCTTTAAACAGGAGACACTAATGTGACATTTTACACCAGATTTGTACAATTTTAGAGTCAAAAATTGTAAATCCCAGCATTCAGTTTGAGGTCTCCTGTCTAAAGGGCTGTATCAGCAATCTTCAAGAGACAATAACAGAATTGAAGACTTTATTCTTGGGCAAATCATTCTGTGGTTCCTTCCATGTGCTTGGTATTTACAAATAAATCTTTCTTTTATTAATCTACCAAAACTGTGAGTTGATCTTTTCAGCGAACCAACCTAGGGGAAAGGGATAAGTTTCCCTGAGTCCTGAGCAGTTTAGTCATCATGAACAAGATCCTCAAAACCAGACTGCTCTCCTGGAAGACTGCAGTGAAGGATTGGAACTTGGACACCAGCTGGCACGTAATTAAATCCTGTCTTAACCACTAATCTGTGGTCCTTGAATGTATTCTTCGAATAACTTGGACTCAGGATCTACTGAAGGAGTTCCAGTATCATATTTTGGGGGCTCATCAAGGAGACAAGAAGATCTGTGACAGAGCCTCAAGCTGTTGCCCTAGGTAGAGTGCTGTGGCATCATAGCTCACAGCAACCTCCAACTCCTGGGCTCAAGCGATTCTCCTGCCTCAGCCTCCCAAGTAGCTGGGACTACAAGTGTCCACCACAACGCCCAACTACTTTTTGGTTGCAGCCGTCATTGTTTAGCAGGCCCAGGTTGGATTCGAACCCGCTACCTCAAATAAATGGTATTATAAAATAATCATTAATGGAGGAGGAGCCAAGATGGTGGTCTGTAGCAAGCTTTCCGCAGATGCTCCCGTCCAGAAGGAGAATTAAAGAACAGAAATCTAGCAAGAAAGCCAACGGTTTGGAAATCAGCCAAAAGAGAAGGTCGAAGAACGCACATCAACCCTGCTGAAGCGACCTATGACCCCAAGGATACAAATAAAAGGTACAGAACACATGGCCAAGCAGACGGGAGTCCCCTCCACCCATAAGATCAGCTCGCAGCATATTCCATACCTTCATACAAACAAGCGAACAGAGTTCAGATATACTCCCACTCTACAGGAGAGACCCTCTAAAAACCGGACCTCTTTCCCCTACTAGGGTGCCATGGCACTCTCCTGCCAGGCATAAAACTGTATAAAACAGTATATGTTCTCTACCTGCAAGTTTGAACTCCCGGCCCTCCCCTCCACTCTCACACTGAGGTCTGGAGGTCTGTCCCCCACGGAATCCAGATTCTTGGACATTTTCTTGAGGGGTGTAGACAGGGTGCAGGCTGTTGCTGATCTGTGCTGTTTTTCCAGCTTGGGAGTGGTGAGAGCAAAGAGAGCTAAGAGGAGGCTGAACTGGAGAGGCAGTCCCCTGAGGCACCAAGCGGCAGTGGGAATGATGGCTGTGGGCCTCACACCCCTGGAGATGTTTTGAGGAGACACTCCCACTCTCTCAGAGTGGCCAGGGAAAGCTGGCTTCTCCTTTGGCAGCCATGGGCAGGGCGGTCCTGTGGCAGAGGGGCAGGACTTGGGAGTGAAGGATGTGCCTGAGGTGGTACCTGGACCGGCTGGGGCGGGACGCGGGGATTAGAATATATGCTGCAAAAGCTTTGCTAAATTTCAGCCGCACCTGGCCCTCAGGGGATGACAGCTGAGAAAAAGGGCTGAAGCTCACAGACTGAGTCAGGAGTATTAGCAGCCCAGCGCCCCTTCTACAGGGCAGAAATTTTGTGAACTTGTTCTGTTCTATCGGCAACATCAATCAGGGACAGGACTGGAATTGAGTGAATCACCCCAGCCCCTATCAAGTATCCAGGCTGTCAGACCTCACCTCCCCCCTGCCAACACCCACAGAAACGGGTGGACTGGCCGAAGAGCCACAGAGCCCCTTGTGACCTAGGCAGGTGCAAACCTTTAGAGCATCTGCTCATTGGAGGAACCTGGATCACAACCCTGCAGGGTTATCAGAGACTGGGTGTGACAAAGGGGCAAAGTGGAGAAGGAGGCATCAACCTTCCCAGACTAATTTACTGGCTGGGGGGCCCTCCTGAGGTCACAGAGCCCTGGAGCAAGTTATACTAGAGCTGCCAGCAGACTCCTGCAATCTACTCACCAGAGACTTTTCAACTCTTTGATTTGAGGTTGGTACTGGCTGGGACAATTGATTGGGACCTCTTCAACTGGGCCAATCACCCGAGGACTTTCCAACGTGGTACACTGGGTGTGTGGTAGTGGGAAGGTTTGATTTTCCTT